>JARQOD010005085.1:0-50214 GCA_033576555.1 Oophaga sylvatica
CCTGCACTCCTCAGCTACCGAAACATAACAGTATCAATAAACAATCAGAAATTTGCCCAATTTAAACCGAGGACCATCAGTCCTATGCCGGTTAGCAAACCGCTGGGCCTTCTCCTGAGAGAGGGACAACCTCTCCACTACCTGGTCCCAAATCTGTTGCATACGCTCAACAACAGAGTCAACACCTGGACAGACAGAAGCTTCCGTCTGTCCTGAAGAAAATCGAGGGTGAAAACCAGAATTACAGAAAAACGCTACTAGGTTTACCAAGCTTGACCTCAGGGGGAACCTGATGGATTATGATTTTGCTTTTTCCAGTTTTTTCAGTGGCTGCTGTTTTGATTTTGTTACACCAGAGAGCTAATTTAGGTGGTAGAGGTCGTGTGATCTCAGGTGATTTTGAAATTAGTAGAGTTGGTGTTTTTCAGGGTTTTCTGGGATTGCAGTAAGTACCCTTCCTGTCCTTTTCTATTTAGATAGTTTGGGCCCCAGCGTTTGCTCATTCTATTTTCTTTCTGTGTCAGTATTTCCTCTTGTCTAACCGCCATTACATGTTTGGGGGCTTTCTATTATCTTTGGGGTTCTGCTCCGGGGCAGATAGCTTTCCTATTTCTATCTTTAGGTGTAGTTAGTTTCTCAGGCTGTGACGAGGCATCTAGGACCAACGTAGGAACGCTCCACGGCTGCCTCTAGTTGTGGTGGTTAGTCAGGGTACTGCAATCCCATAGATTCCAACTGCTCTGGTGTATTGCTTTTTTTTTACCTGCACTCCTCAGCTACCGAAACATAACAGTAAATTCTTATCTGGTAGCAGGAGATGCAGACACGACACAGCAGGCTACAAGGGAAACTGGAATGAAGGATTCAGACCAGAACAATTGATCACCGGCAACCCTGATGGGAAAATGACTCCCTTATATAAGACCAGTCAGTAACACCTGATTCCCAGTCCTCACAATCTTCACTAGTACCGCTTGTAACCACCAGAGGGAGCCTCTGCTCAGAACTCATCTCAAACCCATTCACAACAATGACCTGCCAACCGAGAGTCATGACATTCAGCAAACAAATCTCTCCTCAGGGTACCAGGCACAAACAACCTCCCATGCGGTGTGTTAGATGGGGCATTCTCCTGTGCTTTAAGAATCTCATCTTCCAACACAGAGTCCAAAACAGCAATAACAACCCCCTCTTGCAAAATGTTTTCCTCCTCCTCAGTACCCATAGGAGAAAAGCTGCGAGACAAAGCATCAGCTTTAACATTTTTAGTACCTGGGATGTAAGTAACGGTAAAATTAAACCGCGAGAAAAACAGTGCCCACCTAGACTGACGGGCATTCAAGCGTTTGGCAGCATCAAGGTAGATCAGATTTTTATGATCGGTGAATACTTGAACGGGAAATTCCGCTCCCTCCAAAAAATGACGCCAGTGTTCAAATGCGAGTTTAATTGCCAACAATTCCCGATTACCGATATCATAATTTAGTTCAGACTCAGAAAATTTCTTTGAAAAAAAAGCACAAGGATGTACTCCATCCGTCTTTTCCTGAGACAACACCGCGCCGACCCCCACAGAAGAAGCATCAACCTCAACCAAAAATGGTTTAGTCACATCAGGCTGCGTAAGGATGGGAGCAGAGCTGAACCTCTCCTTTAGCAACACAAAAGCCTCAATGGCCTCAGTAGTCCACTGAACCGCATCAGCACCTTTCCTGGTGAGATCGGTCAGAGGTTTGGCAATCACAGAAATTTTTTTAATGAATTTTCTATAATAATTGGCGAACCCCAAAAACCTCTGTATTGATTTCACACCAATAGGTCTAGGCCAATCCTGCACAGCTTGCACTTTCACCGGGTCCATCTCAAAACCTTCACTGGAGACAATGTAGCCCAAAAAACTAAGTCTCTGTACAGCGAACTCACATTTTTCTAGCTTGGCAAAAAGTGAATTATCACTCAATAACTGTAATACTTCACGCACACTCCTCCAATGAGACTCCAAATCCGGTGAATAAATCAAAATGTCATCCAAATACACAACCACACTTCTGCCAATCAAAGGTCTAAGGATGTCATTAATAAGATTCTGAAAAAATGTCGGAGCACTGGAAAGCCCAAAAGGCATAACCAGATTCTCAAAATGACCCAGTGGAGTGTTAAACGCAGTCTTCCATTCATCCCCCTCCTTCATGCGCAACAAATTGTATGCCCCCCGAAGATCAATTTTAGAGAACCACTTGGCCCCCGCTAACTGGTTAAACAAATCAGGAATCAATGGCAGTGGGTAAGGATTGCGTACAGTAATTTTATTAATCTCGCGAAAGTCCAAACAAGGACGTAAACCGCCGTCCTTTTCTTTAACAAAAAAAAAATCCAACCGCCACAGGAGACTTAGAAGGCTTAATGTGACTGGCGGCCAAGCTTGTCTGTATATATTCCTCCAAAGCCTTTCTCTCAGGAATAGTCAAATTAAATAAACGACTTTTAGGAAGAGTCACTCCAGGGACAAATTCAATTGCACAATCATATTCTCTATGAGGAGGCAATACCTGCGATTCCTTATCAGAAAAAACTTTCCAAAAATCCTGAATAGGTACAGGTAACTCCCCCTTAACTACAGCAGCAATACGCCCGTTACAACACTTGTCATAACAATTAGGACTTCAGGACTTAATTTCATTGGTAGACCAATCTAGTACCGGATTGTGCAATTTTAACCAAGGTAACCCCAAAATCACTGGGGAGGGCAAATTATTCAAAACTACCAAATCCAATTTCTCCTGATGAACACCATTAATAGTAAGAGGAAATTCACAGATATGGTGAGTAACATTTTTCAAGGGAGAGCCATCCACAGACACCACATTAATAGGGGAAGACAGAAGTTTGGGTTTTAATTTTAGTTTTTCCAAAAATTTCCCATCAATTACATTGAGAGTTGAACCACAATCCACAAATACCCGAAACTCCATTAATTCCTCCTCACCAGCAGTGGTAGCAGAAAGAAAGACACCTTTATTGTTTAAACAAGCTATACGGGCGAAACTGACCTCATTTTTTTTCTCTCTTCATTCATTCGAAGCGCACAGTTCTTAATAAAATGCTCAGATTTACCACAATAGAAACACAAACCTTTAGCAAATCTACGTTCTTTTTCCCGAGAGTGAGGTGCCATAGCTCCAATTTCCATCGGCTCTGCAATGTCAGTACAGTCCGTCTCCAGACTTGGAGCTAACAAGGCAGATTTACTCTCATTAACCCTTGCACGCAGTCTCCTATCCACCCGTATGGCTAATTGTATAGCCTCTTGCAAGTTACCAGGTATAGGATAAGCAATCAGCAAATCTTTAACCCTTTCACTTAACCCTGCAAGAAATAAACTTTTCAAAGCTGAATCGTTCCACCCCACTTGAGTGGACCACCTTCGGAAGTGAGTACAATATTTTTCCACATTACCTGATCCCTGTCTCAAACATCTCAATTCTGTCTCAGCTGATGAAACACGATCAGGATCGTCATACAATAACCCCAAAGCAGAAAAAAAAACTATCCACTGATCTAAAGCATGGATCACTAGGCTGCAGAGAAAAGGCCCAGTCCTGAGGTTCTTTGCGCAAAAGTGACATTATGAACCCTATACGCTGTGATTCATCACCAGAGTGATCTGGGTCTCAAACGGAAATACAACAAGCAAGCATTTTTAAAAGAAAAAAAATCTTGTTGTTCACCAAAAAATAAATCAGGCAAACGTACCTTTGGCTCCACGAAATGTGCTCCAGAACAACTACTCACGTGTTGCTGGATTTCAACCACCTCCAGAGAGAGACCCTGCAGGCGTTGAACCAAATTCTGAACCGACACCATGATGGAAACAGAAAATATTTCCTTAGAGATTTTTTTTTTTTTTGGGCTGGACTTACTGTTATGATCTGCTACAAGCACTAAGGAAAGACGGGAACTCTGTCCCTACAATAGAACTGAGCTGGATCCCTACGATGTAACGGGGAACCTGATCCTGCGACCAGACCCGCTAAAGTCCTCAACTAGTCTGAACGAAGACCTATAGTTGCGAGGGAGGAATCCCTACAAGATCTAGGGACTGGGTGAAAAGGTGGACACCTCCTAACAGAAAGTGTAGCAGGGAAAATAAAACAGAAAACAAATTACTAAGAGATCCTAAGATCAAGCAAAACTGACAGAGTAAGGCACCTAAGCACCCGGCTAGCTTAAGAGTAGGTAATACAATGAAGTCCAGCAAAGCCAGAAGGGCGGAGCCAGACTAAATAGGGTAAAAAGGTCATGTGACTAGCAAACTGAAACAAAACCTAACAAGAGGGTTGTAACAGTGTCCTGCTTTTCTGCAGCAGCGGCAAATGGGACGTCCGTCCTTGTCGTAGTGATCGTTTTCTCTCCCTCTGATCGGCGGGATCCTCTTTTTTCATCACCATGGGACGTCATCTGGACTGGAGGCTAACTCTGTCTTCTCATTTTGGGGCACTTGCAAGGACTGCACGGTTTTTGTTAGTGCAGCCACACTTTTGGTCAGCTCCTGAACCTGCAGACGGGTCATCATCCAGGGTCTGTGCATCAGCCTCAGCGAAAGCTTGAGGGAAGGATGCCGCTTCCTGGTGGCATGTAATGGCTGGGCGCCTAGGGGCGCTGGACGGCTGACATTTGGTTCGTATAACGCCCGGATCCTCTATACACTACACCACACAGGAGAGCTGACAGATCCTCTATGTACTACACCACACAGGAGAGCTGACAGATCCTCTATATACTACACCACAAAGGAGAGCTGACAGATCCTCTATATACTACACCACACAGGAGAGCCGACAGATCCTCTATATACTACACCACACAGTAGAACTGACAGATCCTCTATATACTACACCACACAGGAGAGCTGACAGATCCTCTATATACTACACCACACAGGAGAGCCGACAGATCCTCTATATACTACACCACACAGGAGAGCTGACAGATCCTCTATATTCTACACCACACCGCAGAGCTGACAGATCCTCATAGTTTTGATGCCTTCAATGTGAATGTACAATTTTCATTGTCATGAAAATACAGAAAAATCTTTAAATGAGAAGATGTGTCCAAACTTTTGGTCTGTACTGTAAGTGAGCTGACCTCCCATGAGCCTCGCTGGTAATCAATTGATACTTCCAGGTCTTGATTGGAATTCAGCTTGCTTTCCTGCTATCATTCAGATAAGTGACTTTCTGTTTTTTTCTGTGGTTGGTTTTTCCTTGCTTTTTTGCTGCCTTGCATTGTACTTCAGCAGGGTCCCCTTTGGGGGCTTGTGCTGCCCCCTGTTCTCATTTGATATTTGCACTTGTGCTCAGTTCCTGTGATATTTTTTATTGCTGGGTAGCTGTTTGTCACACCAGAGATGTGATATAGGTGGTCGATATCGTGTGGTCTCAGGTTTTTTTGCTAGAGTTTTTTGGGTTGCAGACAGAATTTCTCTCCTGTACTTTACAATCTAGACAGATTTGGGCCCCAGCATTTGCTCATTCTATTTTCTTTCTGTGTTCGTATATTCCTCTTGTCTAACCGCCATTACATGTTTGGGGGCTTCCTATTTCTTTGGGGGCTCCTCCGGGGCAGTTAGCCTTCATCTTTCTGCCTTTAGGTGTAGCTAACTCTCCGGCTGTGCCGAGGCGTCTAGGATCACCGTAGGTACGCTCCACGGCTACTTCTAGTTGTGCGGTTAGTTTAGGGATCTGCAACCCATTAGATCCCAGTCTCTCTGGTGTCTGGCTGCTTTGGCGTTTTTTTGCTCCTGTCCTCCTCAGCTACCTAAACATAACAGTATTACCGACCCAACTGAAAATTCTATGGTACTCAACAGAAGGGAAGGATAGTGAGCATAAAGGAAAAAATATCACAGGAACTGAGCACAAGTGCAAATACCAAATGAGAATAGGGGGCAGCGCAAGCCCCCAAGGGGACCCGGCTGAAGTCCAATGCAAGGCAGCAAAAAAGCAAGGAAAAATCAACCACAGAAAAAAAAAAAGAAAGTCACTTATCTGAATGATAGCAGGAAAGCAAGCTGAATTCCAACCTGGAAGTAACAATTGATTACCGGCGAGGCTCATGGGAGGTCAGCTCCCTTATATCAGGCCAGTCCGCCCCACCTGACAACCATTCAGCAATTGATTCAATACTCTCAGCAACTACCAGAGGGAGCCTCAGCTCCGAAGTGGTCTCCAAGACGTTCACAACAGGAGAGCTAACAGATCCTCTATATACTACACCACACAGGAGAGCTGACAGATCCTCTATATACTACACCAGACAGGAGAACTGACAGATCCTGTATATTCTACACCACACAGGAGAGCAGACAGATCCTCTATAAACTACATCACACAGGGAGCTGACAGATCCTCTATATACTACACCACACAGGAGAACTGACAGATCCTCTATATACTACACCATGCGGGAGAGCTGACAGATCCTCTATATACTACACCCCAAAGGAGAGCCGACAGATCCTCTATATACTACAACACACAGGAGAGCTGACAGATCCTCCATATACTACAACACACAGGACAGCTGACAGATCCTCTATATACTACACCACACAGGAGAGCTGACAGATCCTCTATATACTACACCACACAGGAGAGCTGACAGATCCTCTATATACTACACCACACAGGAGAGCCGACAGATCCTCTATATACTACACCACACAGGAGAGCTGACAGATCCTCTATATACTACACCGCACAGGAGAGCTGACAGATCCTCTATGTACTACACTACACAGGAGAGCCAACAGATACTCTACATACTACACCACACAGGAGAGCTGACAGATCCTCTATACACTACACCACACAGGAGAGCTGAAAGATCCTCTATACACTACACCACACAGGAGAGCTGACAGATCCTCTATGCACTACACCACACAGGAGAGCTGACAGATCCTCTATATACTACACCACAAAGGAGAGCTGACAGATCCTCTATATACTACACCACACAGGAGAGCCGACAGATCCTCTATATACTACACCACACAGTAGAACTGACAGATCCTCTATATACTACACCACACAGGAGAGCTGACAGATCCTCTATATACTACATCACACAGGAGAGCCGACAGATCCTCTATATACTACACCACACAGGAGAGCTGACAGATCCTCTATATTCTACACCACACAGCAGAGCTGACAGATCCTCATAGTTTTGATGTATTCAATGTGAATGTACAATTTTCATTGTCATGAAAATACAGAAAAATCTTTAAATGAGAAGGTGTGTCCAAACTTTTGGTCTGTACTGTAAGTGAGCTGACCTCCCATGAGCCTCGCCGGTAATCAATTGTTACTTCCAGGTCTTGATTGGAATTCAGCTTGCTTTCCTGCTATCATTCAGATAAGTGACTTTCTGTTTTTTTTCTGTGGTTGGTTTTTCCTTGCTTTTTTGCTGCCTTGCATTGTACTTCAGCAGGGTCCCCTTTGGGGGCTTGTGCTGTCCCCTGTTCTCATTTGGTATTTGCACTTGTGCTCAGTTCCTGTGATATTTTTTATTGCTGGGTAGCTGTGTGTTACACCAGAGATGTGATATAGGTGGTCGATATTGTGTGATCTCAGGTTTTTTGTAATCAGAAGTGTTGGTATTTTTGCTAGAGTTTTTTGGGTTGCAGACAGAATTTCTCTCCTGTACTTTACAATCTAGACAAATTTGGGCCCCATCGTTTGCTCATTCTATTTTCTGTCTGTGTTCGTATATTCCTCTTGTCTAACCGCCATTACATGTTTGGGGGCTTCCTATTTCTTTGGGGGCTCCTCCGGGGCAGTTAGCTTTCATCTTTCTGCCTTTAGGTGTAGCTAACTCTCCGGCTGTGCCGAGGCGTCTAGGATCACCATAGGTACGCTCCACGGCTACTTCTAGTTGTGCGGTTAGTTTAGGGATCTGCAACCCATTAGATCCCAGCCTCTCTGGTGTCTGGCTGCTTTGGCAGTTTTTTGCTCCAGTCCTCCTCAGCTACCTAAACATAACAGTATTACCGGCGCAACTGAAAATTCTATGGTACTCAACAGAAGGGAAGGATAGTGAGCATAAAGGAAAAAATATCACAGGAACTGAGCACAAGTGCAAATACCAAATGAGAACAGGGGGCAGCGCAAGCCCCCAAAGGGGATCCGGCTGAAGTCCAATACAAGGCAGCAAAAAAGCAAGGAAAAACCAACCACAGAAAAAAAAAAGAAAGTCACTTATCTGAATGATAGTAGGAAAGCAAGCTGAATTCAAACCTGGAAGTAACAATTGATTACCGGCGAGGCTCATGGGAGGTCAGCTCCCTTATATCAGGCCAGTCCGCCCCACCTGACAACCATTCAGCAATTGTTCAATACCCTCAGCAACTACCGAGGGAGCCTCAGCTCCGAAGTGGTCTCCAAGACGTTCACAACAGGAGAGCTAACAGATCCTCTATATACTACACCACACAGGAGAGCCGACAGATCCTCTATATACTACACCACACAGTAGAACTGACAGATCCTCTATATACTACACCACACAGGAGAGCTGACAGATCCTCTATATACTACACCACACAGGAGAGCCGACAGATCCTCTATATACTACACCACACAGGAGAGCTGACAGATCCTCTATATTCTACACCACACCGCAGAGCTGACAGATCCTCATAGTTTTGATGCCTTCAATGTGAATGTACAATTTTCATTGTCATGAAAATACAGAAAAATCTTTAAATGAGAAGATGTGTCCAAACTTTTGGTCTGTACTGTAAGTGAGCTGACCTCCCATGAGCCTCGCTGGTAATCAATTGATACTTCCAGGTCTTGATTGGAATTCAGCTTGCTTTCCTGCTATCATTCAGATAAGTGACTTTCTGTTTTTTTCTGTGGTTGGTTTTTCCTTGCTTTTTTGCTGCCTTGCATTGTACTTCAGCAGGGTCCCCTTTGGGGGCTTGTGATGCCCCCTGTTCTCATTTGATATTTGCACTTGTGCTCAGTTCCTGTGATATTTTTTTTGCTGGGTAGCTGTTTGTCACACCAGAGATGTGATATAGGTGGTCGATATCGTGTGGTCTCAGGTTTTTTTGCTAGAGTTTTTTGGGTTGCAGACAGAATTTCTCTCCTGTACTTTACAATCTAGACAGATTTGGGCCCCAGCATTTGCTCATTCTATTTTCTTTCTGTGTTCGTATATTCCTCTTGTCTAACCGCCATTACATGTTTGGGGGCTTCCTATTTCTTTGGGGCTCCTCCGGGGCAGTTAGCCTTCATCTTTCTGCCTTTAGGTGTAGCTAACTCTCCGGCTGTGCCGAGGCGTCTAGGATCACCGTAGGTACGCTCCACGGCTACTTCTAGTTGTGCGGTTAGTTTAGGGATCTGCAACCCATTAGATCCCAGTCTCTCTGGTGTCTGGCTGCTTTGGCGTTTTTTTGCTCCTGTCCTCCTCAGCTACCTAAACATAACAGTATTACCGACCCAACTGAAAATTCTATGGTACTCAACAGAAGGGAAGGATAGTGAGCATAAAGGAAAAAATATCACAGGAACTGAGCACAAGTGCAAATACCAAATGAGAATAGGGGGCAGCGCAAGCCCCCAAGGGGACCCGGCTGAAGTCCAATGCAAGGCAGCAAAAAAGCAAGGAAAAACCAACCACAGAAAAAAAAACAGAAAGTCACTTATCTGAATGATAGCAGGAAAGCAAGCTGAATTCCAACCTGGAAGTAACAATTGATTACCGGCGAGGCTCATGGGAGGTCAGCTCCCTTATATCAGGCCAGTCCGCCCCACCTGACAACCATTCAGCAATTGATTCAATACTCTCAGCAACTACCAGAGGGAGCCTCAGCTCCGAAGTGGTCTCCAAGACATTCACAACAGGAGAGCTAACAGATCCTCTATATACTACACCACACAGGAGAGCTGACAGATCCTCTATATACTACACCAGACAGGAGAACTGACAGATCCTGTATATTCTACACCACACAGGAGAGCAGACAGATCCTCTATAAACTACATCACACAGGGGAGCTGACAGATCCTCTATATACTACACCACACAGGAGAACTGACAGATCCTCTATATACTACACCATGCGGGAGAGCTGACAGATCCTCTATATACTACACCCCAAAGGAGAGCCGACAGATCCTCTATATACTACAACACACAGGAGAGCTGACAGATCCTCCATATACTACAACACACAGGACAGCTGACATATCCTCTATATACTACACCACACAGGAGAGCTGACAGATCCTCTATATACTACACCACACAGGAGAGCTGACAGATCCTCTATATACTACACCACACAGGAGAGCCGACAGATCCTCTATATACTACACCACACAGGAGAGCTGACAGATCCTCTATATACTACACCGCACAGGAGAGCTGACAGATCCTCTATGTACTACACTACACAGGAGAGCCAACAGATACTCTACATACTACACCACACAGGAGAGCTGACAGATCCTCTATACACTACACCACACAGGAGAGCTGAAAGATCCTCTATACACTACACCACACAGGAGAGCTGACAGATCCTCTATGCACTACACCACACAGGAGAGCTGACAGATCCTCTATATACTACACCACAAAGGAGAGCTGACAGATCCTCTATATACTACACCCCAAAGGAGAGCCGACAGATCCTCTATATACTACAACACACAGGAGAGCTGACAGATCCTCCATATACTACAACACACAGGACAGCTGACAGATCCTCTATATACTACACCACACAGGAGAGCTGACAGATCCTCTATATACTACACCACACAGGAGAGCTGACAGATCCTCTATATACTACACCACAAAGGAGAGCTGACAGATCCTCTATATACTACACCACACAGGAGAGCCGACAGATCCTCTATATACTACACCACACAGTAGAACTGACAGATCCTCTATATACTACACCACACAGGAGAGCTGACAGATCCTCTATATACTACATCACACAGGAGAGCCGACAGATCCTCTATATACTACACCACACAGGAGAGCTGACAGATCCTCTATATCTACACCACACAGCAGAGCTGACAGATCCTCATAGTTTTGATGTATTCAATGTGAATGTACAATTTTCATTGTCATGAAAATACAGAAAAATCTTTAAATGAGAAGGTGTGTCCAAACTTTTGGTCTGTACTGTAAGTGAGCTGACCTCCCATGAGCCTCGCCGGTAATCAATTGTTACTTCCAGGTCTTGATTGGAATTCAGCTTGCTTTCCTGCTATCATTCAGATAAGTGACTTTCTGTTTTTTTTTCTGTGGTTGGTTTTTCCTTGCTTTTTTGCTGCCTTGCATTGTACTTCAGCAGGGTCCCCTTTGGGGGCTTGTGCTGTCCCCTGTTCTCATTTGGTATTTGCACTTGTGCTCAGTTCCTGTGATATTTTTTATTGCTGGGTAGCTGTGTGTTACACCAGAGATGTGATATAGGTGGTCGATATTGTGTGATCTCAGGTTTTTTGTAATCAGAAGTGTTGGTATTTTTGCTAGAGTTTTTTGGGTTGCAGACAGAATTTCTCTCCTGTACTTTACAATCTAGACAAATTTGGGCCCCATCGTTTGCTCATTCTATTTTCTGTCTGTGTTCGTATATTCCTCTTGTCTAACCGCCATTACATGTTTGGGGGCTTCCTATTTCTTTGGGGGCTCCTCCGGGGCAGTTAGCTTTCATCTTTCTGCCTTTAGGTGTAGCTAACTCTCCGGCTGTGCCGAGGCGTCTAGGATCACCATAGGTACGCTCCACGGCTACTTCTAGTTGTGCGGTTAGTTTAGGGATCTGCAACCCATTAGATCCCAGCCTCTCTGGTGTCTGGCTGCTTTGGCAGTTTTTTGCTCCAGTCCTCCTCAGCTACCTAAACATAACAGTATTACCGGCGCAACTGAAAATTCTATGGTACTCAACAGAAGGGAAGGATAGTGAGCATAAAGGAAAAAATATCACAGGAACTGAGCACAAGTGCAAATACCAAATGAGAACAGGGGGCAGCGCAAGCCCCCAAAGGGGATCCGGCTGAAGTCCAATACAAGGCAGCAAAAAAGCAAGGAAAAACCAACCACAGAAAAAAAAAAGAAAGTCACTTATCTGAATGATAGTAGGAAAGCAAGCTGAATTCAAACCTGGAAGTAACAATTGATTACCGGCGAGGCTCATGGGAGGTCAGCTCCCTTATATCAGGCCAGTCCGCCCCACCTGACAACCATTCAGCAATTGTTCAATACCCTCAGCAACTACCAGAGGGAGCCTCAGCTCCGAAGTGGTCTCCAAGACGTTCACAACAGGAGAGCTAACAGATCCTCTATATACTACACCACACAGGAGAGCCGACAGATCCTCTATATACTACACCACACAGTAGAACTGACAGATCCTCTATATACTACACCACACAGGAGAGCTGACAGATCCTCTATATACTACACCACACAGGAGAGCCGACAGATCCTCTATATACTACACCACACAGGAGAGCTGACAGATCCTCTATATTCTACACCACACCGCAGAGCTGACAGATCCTCATAGTTTTGATGCCTTCAATGTGAATGTACAATTTTCATTGTCATGAAAATACAGAAAAATCTTTAAATGAGAAGATGTGTCCAAACTTTTGGTCTGTACTGTAAGTGAGCTGACCTCCCATGAGCCTCGCTGGTAATCAATTGATACTTCCAGGTCTTGATTGGAATTCAGCTTGCTTTCCTGCTATCATTCAGATAAGTGACTTTCTGTTTTTTTCTGTGGTTGGTTTTTCCTTGCTTTTTTGCTGCCTTGCATTGTACTTCAGCAGGGTCCCCTTTGGGGGCTTGTGATGCCCCCTGTTCTCATTTGATATTTGCACTTGTGCTCAGTTCCTGTGATATTTTTTATTGCTGGGTAGCTGTTTGTCACACCAGAGATGTGATATAGGTGGTCGATATCGTGTGGTCTCAGGTTTTTTTGCTAGAGTTTTTTGGGTTGCAGACAGAATTTCTCTCCTGTACTTTACAATCTAGACAGATTTGGGCCCCAGCATTTGCTCATTCTATTTTCTTTCTGTGTTCGTATATTCCTCTTGTCTAACCGCCATTACATGTTTGGGGGCTTCCTATTTCTTTGGGGGCTCCTCCGGGGCAGTTAGCCTTCATCTTTCTGCCTTTAGGTGTAGCTAACTCTCCGGCTGTGCCGAGGCGTCTAGGATCACCGTAGGTACGCTCCACGGCTACTTCTAGTTGTGCGGTTAGTTTAGGGATCTGCAACCCATTAGATCCCAGTCTCTCTGGTGTCTGGCTGCTTTGGCGTTTTTTTGCTCCTGTCCTCCTCAGCTACCTAAACATAACAGTATTACCGACCCAACTGAAAATTCTATGGTACTCAACAGAAGGGAAGGATAGTGAGCATAAAGGAAAAAATATCACAGGAACTGAGCACAAGTGCAAATACCAAATGAGAATAGGGGGCAGCGCAAGCCCCCAAGGGGACCCGGCTGAAGTCCAATGCAAGGCAGCAAAAAAGCAAGGAAAAACCAACCACAGAAAAAAAAACAGAAAGTCACTTATCTGAATGATAGCAGGAAAGCAAGCTGAATTCCAACCTGGAAGTAACAATTGATTACCGGCGAGGCTCATGGGAGGTCAGCTCCCTTATATCAGGCCAGTCCGCCCCACCTGACAACCATTCAGCAATTGATTCAATACTCTCAGCAACTACCAGAGGGAGCCTCAGCTCCGAAGTGGTCTCCAAGACATTCACAACAGGAGAGCTAACAGATCCTCTATATACTACACCACACAGGAGAGCTGACAGATCCTCTATATACTACACCAGACAGGAGAACTGACAGATCCTGTATATTCTACACCACACAGGAGAGCAGACAGATCCTCTATAAACTACATCACACAGGGGAGCTGACAGATCCTCTATATACTACACCACACAGGAGAACTGACAGATCCTCTATATACTACACCATGCGGGAGAGCTGACAGATCCTCTATATACTACACCCCAAAGGAGAGCCGACAGATCCTCTATATACTACAACACACAGGAGAGCTGACAGATCCTCCATATACTACAACACACAGGACAGCTGACATATCCTCTATATACTACACCACACAGGAGAGCTGACAGATCCTCTATATACTACACCACACAGGAGAGCTGACAGATCCTCTATATACTACACCACACAGGAGAGCCGACAGATCCTCTATATACTACACCACACAGGAGAGCTGACAGATCCTCTATATACTACACCGCACAGGAGAGCTGACAGATCCTCTATGTACTACACTACACAGGAGAGCCAACAGATACTCTACATACTACACCACACAGGAGAGCTGACAGATCCTCTATACACTACACCACACAGGAGAGCTGAAAGATCCTCTATACACTACACCACACAGGAGAGCTGACAGATCCTCTATGCACTACACCACACAGGAGAGCTGACAGATCCTCTATATACTACACCACAAAGGAGAGCTGACAGATCCTCTATATACTACACCACACAGGAGAGCCGACAGATCCTCTATATACTACACCACACAGTAGAACTGACAGATCCTCTATATACTACACCACACAGGAGAGCTGACAGATCCTCTATATACTACATCACACAGGAGAGCCGACAGATCCTCTATATACTACACCACACAGGAGAGCTGACAGATCCTCTATATTCTACACCACACAGCAGAGCTGACAGATCCTCATAGTTTTGATGCCTTCAATGTGAATGTACAATTTTCATTGTCATGAAAATACAGAAAAATCTTTAAATGAGAAGGTGTGTCCAAACTTTTGGTCTGTACTGTAAGTGAGCTGACCTCCCATGAGCCTCGCCGGTAATCAATTGTTACTTCCAGGTCTTGATTGGAATTCAGCTTGCTTTCCTGCTATCATTCAGATAAGTGACTTTCTGTTTTTTTTCTGTGGTTGGTTTTTCCTTGCTTTTTTGCTGCCTTGCATTGTACTTCAGCAGGGTCCCCTTTGGGGGCTTGTGCTGTCCCTTGTTCTCATTTGGTATTTGCACTTGTGCTCAGTTCCTGTGATATTTTTTATTGCTGGGTAGCTGTGTGTCACACCAGAGATGTGATATAGGTGGTCGATATTGTGTGGTCTCAGGTTTTTTGTAATCAGAAGTGTTGGTATTTTTGCTAGAGTTTTTTGGGTTGCAGACAGAATTTCTCTCCTGTACTTTACAATCTAGACAGATTTGGGCCCCATCGTTTGCTCATTCTATTTTCTGTCTGTGTTCGTATATTCCTCTTGTCTAACCGCCATTACATGTTTGGGGGCTTCCTATTTCTTTGGGGGCTCCTCCGGGGCAGTTAGCTTTCATCTTTCTGCCTTTAGGTGTAGCTAACTCTCCGGCTGTGCCGAGGCGTCTAGGATCACCATAGGTACGCTCCACGGCTACTTCTAGTTGTGCGGTTAGTTTAGGGATCTGCAACCCATTAGATCCCAGCCTCTCTGGTGTCTGGCTGCTTTGGCAGTTTTTTGCTCCAGTCCTCCTCAGCTACCTAAACATAACAGTATTACCGGCGCAACTGAAAATTCTATGGTACTCAACAGAAGGGAAGGATAGTGAGCATAAAGGAAAAAATATCACAGGAACTGAGCACAAGTGCAAATACCAAATGAGAACAGGGGGCAGCGCAAGCCCCCAAAGGGGACCCGGCTGAAGTCCAATACAAGGCAGCAAAAAAGCAAGGAAAAACCAACCACAGAAAAAAAAAGAAAGTCACTTATCTGAATGATAGTAGGAAAGCAAGCTGAATTCAAACCTGGAAGTAACAATTGATTACCGGCGAGGCTCATGGGAGGTCAGCTCCCTTATATCAGGCCAGTCCGCCCCACCTGACAACCATTCAGCAATTGTTCAATACCCTCAGCAACTACCAGAGGGAGCCTCAGCTCCGAAGTGGTCTCCAAGACGTTCACAACAGGAGAGCTAACAGATCCTCTATATACTACACCACACAGGAGAGCTGACAGATCCTCTATATACTACACCACACAGGAGAACTGACAGATTCTGTATATTCTACACCACACTGGAGAACTGACAGATCCTGTATATTCTACACCACACTGGAGAGCTGACAGATCCTCTATATACTACACCACACAGGAGAACTGACATCCTCTATATACTACACCATGCGGGAGAGCTGACAGATCCTCTACATACTACACCATACAGGAGAGCTGACAGATCCTCTATATACTACACCACACAGGAGAGCTGACAGATCCTCTATTTACTACACCACACAGGAGAGCCGACAGATCCTCTATATACTACACCACACAGTAGAACTGACAGATCCTCTATATACTACACCACGCAGGAGAGCTGACAGATCCTCTATATACTACACCACACAGGAGAGCCGACAGATCCTCTATATACTACACCACACAGTAGAACTGACAGATCCTCTATATACTACACCACAAAGGAGAGCTGACAGATCCTCTATATACTACACCACACAGGAGAGCCGACAGATCCTCTATATACTACACCACACAGTAGAACTGACAGATCCTCTATATACAACACCATGCAGGAGAGCTGACAGATCCTCTATATACTACACCACACAGGAGAGTTAACAGATACTCTATATACTACACCACACAGGAGAGCTGACAGATACTCTATTGACTACACCACACAGGAGAGCTGACAGATTCTCTATATACTACAACACACAGGACAGCTGACAGATCCTCCATATACTACACCACACAGGAGAGCTGACAGATCCTCTATATACTACACCACACAGGAGAGCTAATAGATCCTATATATACTACACCACACAGGAGAACTGACAGATCCTCTATATACTACACCACACAGGAGAACTGACAGATCCTCTATACAATACACCACACAAGAGAACCAACAGATCCACTATATACTACACCACATAGGAGAGCTGACAGATCCTCTATATACTACACCACAGAGGAGAGCTGACAGATCCTCTATATACTGCATATCATGAACACCGCACTGCACTTGCTCACTGAGCCAGTGCGCGTGTCCTGAATCAGACAGACTGCACTCAATGATACCTGTGGAGCGAGGCAGCAGCGGCGAAGATGCGTGCTTCAGACTAACAGAACCCAAGCATGTGACTGCCAAGGGGCGGCGCCGGCCACAGGTCTCTCAGAGAAGGCAGTAACAGACAGAGATTGTTTCAAGCCAGAGGACCTTAAGCACGTGACTGCTGATGGGCGTGGCCTAAGCTCCAGAGAGCTATGAGCAGAAGGAAAACTCCTAGAAGGGTAACTACGGGACAGAGTTACCAAGGGGCATAGACAAAACGGATAGTCAGGATAGCCAGGTCATACACAGAGGGAGCAACGCAGTACAAGAGGAGCAGGCAGAGAATAACCAGAACGTAGCCAAGGGATCAGAAAACCAGAACGGGCAAATACACGGAACCAAGACAGTAGACAAGCTCACAACGAAGAGACGGACCGGGTCAAAACCAAACAAGCAACAAGATCAGGCACAGGCACACAGGAGGTCAACTAACTCAGCCGAGGGCAGGAGTATAACTGACACCAGACCTAGGTCAATAGGCAACTAAATAGCCGCCCTCTGCCAGAGAGAGGCTGAAACCATTAACCCCAGTCTGACCAGGACGGAGCAAAGACAAAACCCCGTCCTGGGTCATGACAGTACCCCCCTCTCAACGGGGGGCCACCGGACCCCCAGGTTTCTCAGGACACCTGGCATGAAAGGCCCGGACCAACTGATCCGCATGAACAGATCGGGCAGGAACCCACGACCGGTCCTCTGGACCGTAGCCTTTCCAATGTATCAGATACTGAAGAGCACGACGGACAAATCTAGAGTCAAGAATTCGTTCCACCTCGTACTCAGACTGCCCATCTACCAAAACCGGTGGTGGGGAAGACAATGATCCTTCCCTACAGGACCCCACAGGTTTCAAAAGGGCCCTATGGAAAACGTTGGGAATCCGTAGAGATGGAGGGAGACGCAAGCGAAATGCCACCGGGTTAACTGCTTCCGTAATTTCATAAGGACCAATAAATTTAGGTCTAAGTTTCGCAGAGGGGACCTTGAGCCTTATATTCCTAGTAGATAACCATACCTTATCCCCAACCTGGAACACCGGCCCCACAGACCGTTTTTTGTCAGCAAAAAACGTATATTTAGACTGAGCCTTCGTAATGTTCCTTTGGACCTCCTGCCATAACTCCCCCAACCGCTGTATTGTCCCATCCACCCCAGGACACACCAGAGTCCAAACGGGAGAACTCCCCAAAATGTGGATGAAACCCATAATTGCAGAAAAAGGGAGATGTGCCCGTAGACTGGTTAGTGCGGTTGTTAAACGCGAACTCAGCCAAAGGTAACGCAGTACACCAATCATCCTGTCGGGCTGAGGTCAGGCAACGCAGGATTTGCTCTAAAGACTGATTGGTCCGCTCAGTCTGCCCATTAGTCTCTGGATGATAAGCGGATGAAAAAGACAAATCAATACCCAACCTCTTACAAAATGCCCTCCAAAATCTGGAAACAAATTGTACCCCCCTATCAGACACCACATTCAAGGGTACCCCATGCAACCGCACCACATGCTCAACAAACAATCTGGACAACGTTTCTGCATTAGGTAAAGCCGACAAGGGTACAAAATGTGCTTGTTTACTAAACCTGTCCACCACTACCCAAATGACGGTATTACCCTTGGAAGGAGGAAGGTTGGTGATAAAATCCATGGACAAATGGGTCCATGGTCTATCAGGAATTGGCAGTGGCACCAATTCCCCGGCCGGCCGGTTATGGGGGGGTTTCGCACGGGCACATACCCCACAAGCAGACACAAATTCCCCAACATCAGAGGCTAAAGAAGACCACCAGAATATCATAGAGATGGCCCTCCGGGTAGCCGAGATCCCAGGATGTCCACCCAGAACTGAGTCGTGGAATTCCCGAAGGACCCTGAGACGAAATTGAACTGGTACAAAAAGTTTATCCACCGGCTTAGCCGGAGGGGCAAGAGACTGAGCTTCCCGAATCTCCTGCTCCAACCCAGCAGAAACAACTGCCACCACCACCCCAGGCTGAAGAATGGAGGATGGAGGTTCGGGGGGAGACACCGGATCCAGACTGCGTGACAAGGCATCAGCCTTGACATTTTTGGATCCTGGCCGAAAAGTGATGGAGAACTGGAATCTGGAAAAAAAAAGCGACCATCTTGCCTGTCTAGGAGTCAACCTTTTAGCAGACTCAATGTAAGCTAGGTTCTTGTGGTCCGTAACCACGGTAATAGGATGGACAGCACCCTCCAAAAAATGCCTCCATTCTTCAAAGGCCAACTTCACGGCCAGAAGTTCTCGATTCCCAACATCATAGTTTCTCTCCGAAGGAGAGAATTTCTTAGAGAAAAAGGCACAGGGTCTCAAATTAGTCAAAGTGGCGGGTCCCTGGGACAACACTGCCCCCACCCCCACCTCCGAGGCGTCCACCTCAACAATAAATGGTTCAGACGGGTCCGGTTGAATAAGAACCGGAGCAGACATGAAACTTTTTTTAAGAACTGAAACGCCGCCACCGCTGCGGCTGACCAATTCTTGACATCAGCCCCCTTTTGAGTCAGATCTGTGAGAGGTTTAACTACCTGCGAGAACCCCCTTATAAACTTGCGATAGTAATTTGCGAATGCTAAGAAACGCTGCAGAGCATTCAAATCACGAGGTTGTACCCAATCAACAATGGCCTGCACCTTATTAGGATCCATGCGATACCCCTCAGCAGACACAATGAACCCCAGAAACGACAGTTCCTGAACGAAGAATGAACATTTCTCTAGCTTAGCAAAGAGACAGTTCTCCCGGAGCCTTTGGAGAACTGCCCGAAGATGATCAATGTGAGTTTGTTTATCAGGCGAGTAGATAAGAATGTCATCCAAATACACAACCATAAAACGCCCAATAAAGTCAGAGAACACATAATTAATAAAATTTTGGAAGATTGCTGGTGCGTTGGTCAGACCGAAAGGCATGACCAAGTTTTCAAACAACCCTTCAGTAGTGAGAAAAGCAGTCTTCCACTCATCCCCCTCCTGGACCCGGATAAGGTTATATGCCCCCCGCAGATCCAATTTCGAAAACCACTTAGCCCCAGACAACTGGTTGTACAAATCAGGAATAAGTGGGAGGGGTAAGTATTTCTCACAGTTATCTTATTTAACTCTCGAAAATCGAGGCATGGGCGCAAACCACCGTATTTTTTCTTAACGAAAAAGAACCCCGCCGCCATGGGGGAAACAGAAGGACGAATGTGTCCCTTATGAAGGCTCTCGGAAATGTATTCTTTCATAGCAGCCCGCTCGGGACCTGAGAGATTATACAAGCGGGCCTTGGGCAATTTAGTACCTGGAACCAGGTCAATGGCACAATCAAATGGGCGGTGTGGTGGTAAAACTTCAGCCTCTTTTTCAGAGAAAACGTCCGCATAGTCCTTCAGGTACTCCGGAATACCTTCCAGACCAACGGACGACACAGACACAGTAGCAAGACATTTTTCAGAACAATTAGATCCCCATTTAACAATATCACGGGAATCCCAGTCAATAATCGGGTTATGCCGTTGCATCCAGGGAAACCCTAACACCAGGCCAGCAGAGAGGTTATCCAAAACAAAACATGACATACGCTCCTGGTGAAGGGCCCCCACCCTGAGGGTGAATTCTTCAGAGACAAAATGGACACCGTCCTTGGTGAGAGGTGTAGAATCAATGGCCATTATTTTTATAGGAGTCTCCAACCTAACTGTCCCTAAACTACAGCTGGCCACCAGCTTAGAGTCAATCAGGTTCAAAGATGACCCACAGTCCACAAAAGCTGAAGTAAGGAAAAAGCAGTTCTTCACCTCAAGTTCCACCTTTAACAGTATCTTAGAAATTGAAGGAAAGGGTACCTGAGAGTCTGAGTGACCTCCACGATGATCACCCAGACTCAGTCGCTTGTTAGTCGGTGGGCAGGAGGGACAGTTCTTTTTCCAATGTCCAGGATCACCGCAGTAAAAACACAGCTTTTCTAAACGCCTCCGTCTCCTTTCTTTCTCTTTGAGGTCGATGGCTCCCATCTCCATGGACTCCAATACAGGACTGGCTCCCTTCCACTGGAGAAAAGTGGTGTCTCAACCTGCATCACACCTCTCGCCCGCAGCCTGCGATCCATTCGGACGGCCTGCGTCATGGCGTCCTCCAGAGAATCAGGCGGAGGGTGGAGTGCCAAGGCATCTTTCAGACGTTCAGACAGGCCTCTACAGAACAAGCCTCGGAGGGCGGCATCATCCCAACAGACCTCAGCAGCCCAGCGTCTGAACTCTGAGCAAAACCACTCGGCTGAGTGCTTCCCCTGACATACACTCATCACCATGTCCTCAGCCATCAGCACTCGATCAGGCTCATCATAAATATGCCCCAGGGCCTGAAAAAATGCATCCACAGTCATTCTCTCAGGGGCAGTGATAGGAAGGGAAAAAGCCCAAGCCTGGGGGCTCCCCTTAACAGAGACATAATGACCCCCACCCTCTGACTTTCATCCCCAGAAGAGTGCGGTCTTAAAGAAAAAAAAAGCTTACAGCCCTCTTTAAATACTTTAAATTCCTTTCTATCTCCGGAAAAGGTATCTGGTAATTTAACCGGGGCTCTGGGGAAACTAATATAACATCTTGAACCCCTGTCCCATGAGCACCAGATGATAAAGCCCCCTGCACAGTGTCAGCCATCAGCTGCTGAGACTGAGCCAGAACTCGCTGTTCCTCATTCAGTGTCTGAGACATCTGAGTCAGGTGCTTTACCTGCTCAGAAAGGGCATACATAGGATCCATAACACACACAGGAAAAAAAAAAAAAAAGTAGCGGTCAGTTATAATATCATGAACACCGCACTGCACTTGCTCACTGAGCCAGTGCGCGTGTCCTGAATCAGACAGACTGCACTCAATGATACCTGTGGAGCGAGGCAGCAGCGGCGAAGATGCGTGCTTCAGACTAACAGGACCCAAGCATGTGACTTCCAAGGGGCGGCGCCGGCCACAGGTCTCTCAGAGAAGGCAGTAACAGACAGAGATTGTTTCAAGCCAGAGGACCTTAAGCATGTGACTGCTGATGGGCGTGGCCTAAGCTCCAGAGAGCTATGAGCAGAAAGAAAACTCCTAGAAGGGTAACTATGGGACAGAGTTACCAAGGGGCATAGACAAAACGGATAGTCAGGATAGCCAGGTCATACACAGAGGGAGCAACGCAGTACAAGAGGAGCAGGCAGAGAATAACCAGAACGCAGCCAAGGGATCAGAAAACCAGAACGGGCAAATACACAGTACCAAGACAGTAGACAAGCTCACAACGAAGAGACGGACCGGGTCAAAACCAAACAAGCAACAAGATCAGGCACAGGCACACAGGAGGTCAACTAACTCAGCCGAGGGCAGGAGTATAACTGACACCAGACCTAGGTCAATAGGCAACTAAATAGCCGCCCTCTGCCAGAGAGAGGCTGAAACCATTAACCCCAGTCTGACCAGGACGGAGCAAAGACAAAACCCCGTCCTGGGTCATGACAACAGTCATGGCCAAAAGTTTTGAGAATGACACAAATATTATATTTTCACATGATCTGCTGCCCTCTGGTTTTTATGTATGTTTGACAGATGTTTTTATCACAGACAGAAATATAATTGCAAACATATGAGTAACAAAAGCTTATATTGACAGTTAGAATGAGTTAATGCAGCAAGTCAATATTTGCAGTGTTGACCCTTCTTCTTCAGGACCTCTGCAGTTCTCCCTGGCATGCTCTCAATCAACTTCTGGACCAAATCCTGACTGATAGCAGTCCATTCTTGCACAATCAATGCTTTCATTTTGTCAGAATTTTTAGGTTTTTGTTTGTCCACCTGTCTCTTGATGATTGACCACAAGTTCACAATGGGATTAAGATCTGGGGAGTTTCCAGGCCATGGACCCAAAATCTCTATGTTTTGTTCCCTGAGCCATTTAGTTATCACCTTTGCTTTATGGCAAGGTGCTCCATCATGCTGGAAAAGGCATTGTTGATCGCCAAACTGCTCTTGGAGGGTTGGGAAAAGTTGCTCTTGGAGGACATTCTGGTACCATTCTTTATTCATGGCTGTGTTTTTAGGCAAGACTGTGAGAGAGCTGATTCCCTTGGCTGAGAAGCAACCCCACACATGAATGGTTTCAGGATGCTTAACAGTTGGCATGAGACAAGACTGGTGATAGCGCTCACCTTGTCTTCTCCGAATGAGGCGTTTTCCTGATGTCCCAAACAATCGAAAAGGGGATTCATCAGAGAAAATGACTTTACCCCAGTCCTCAGCAGTCCACTGACTGTACCTTTTGCAGAATATCAGTCTGTCCATGATGTTTTTTCTGGAGAGAAGTGGCTTCTTTGCTGCTCTCCTTGAGACCAGGCCTTGCTCCAAGAGTCTCCGCCTCACAGTGCGTGCAGATGCACTCACACCTGCCTGCTGCCATTCCTGAGCAAGCTCTGCACTGCTGGTAGCCCGATCCTGCAGCTGAAACACTTTTAAGAGACGGTCCTGATGCTTGCTGGTCTTTCTTGGGCACCCTGGAGCCTTTTTGGCAACAATGGAACCTCTCTCCTTGAAGTTCTTGATGATGCGATAGATTGTTGACTGAGGTGCAATCTTTCTAGCTGCGATACTCTTCCCTGTTAGGCCATTTTTGTGCATTGCAATGATGATTGCACGTGTTTCTTTAGAGATAACCATGGTTAACAGAAGAGAAAATGATGCCAAGCACCAGCCTCCTTTTAAAGTGTCCAGTGGTGTCATTCTTACTTAATCATGACAGATTGATCTCCAGCCATGTCCTCATCAACACCCACACCTGTGTTAATGGAGCAATCACTGAAAAGAGGTTAGCTGGTCCTTTCAAGGCAGGGCTGCAATGATGTTGAAATGTGTTTTGGGGGATAAAGTTCATTTTCTAGCCAAATATTGACTTTGCAAGTAATTACTGTTAAGCTGATCACTTTTATAACATTCTGGAGTATATGCAAATTGCCATTAGAAAAAGTTAAGCAGCAGACTTTGTAAAAATTAATATTTGTGTCATTCTCAAAACTTTTGTCCATGACTGTAGGTTCATTGGACCTTATAAGATCATGGGGATTCTTAATCCTGTTTCCTTCCGTTTGCTTCTTTCAGGGACATTTAAGATCCATAACGTGTTCCACAAGTCCTTATTGAAGAGGTTTGTCGAGCCAGTGGTTCCTATGGCTGCGCCTCCTGACCCTGTTTTGGTTGAGGGCAATCTGGAGTATGTGGTTGAGAAAATATTGGATTCTTGTTTTTCTAGACAGATACTCCAGTATTTGGTTAAGTGGAGAGGTTATGGTGAGGAGGACAATTCTTGGGTGTTTGCTTCGGACATCCATGCTAGGAGACTGATCCGTGCCTATCACCGAGCTCATCCTGATCGGCCTGGTTGCACAAGTGAGGGTTCGGTGACCCCTCCTCAAGGGGGGGGTACTGTTATGAATGTGCTAGAGATGGTTTCTGAGCAGAGGCTCCCTCTGGTGGTTACAGACAGTACTGAACCTTTCAGCGAGGAATGGCAATCTGGGATCGCTGACTGGTCTGATATAAGGGAGGTTCCCTCCCATGATGGTTGCCGGTGATCAATTGTTCTTGTCTCAATTGTGGTTCCTGGTTCATTTGCAAGTTTTATGAGTCTTGCCTGCATCTTCTGCTATCAGATAAGATATTTTCTGCTTTTATTTTTGTGCTTGCATTTTGCTTAGTTCCCTGCATTTCTTTGGAGGTCAGCCAGGTCCCCTCCGGGGGCTTGTGCTCCTCTCAGTTTATCTGAAGCCACTGTTATTTGTTCATTTGCTTTTTCCTGTTTTATTTCAGTGGCTGCGGCTTAGTTTTGTTACACCAGAGATCTGATTTAGGTGGTAGAGATCGTGTGATCTCAGGTGTTTTTGCAATCAGAAGAGTTGGTATTTTTTAGGGGTTTTTTTGGATTGCAGTAAGTATCCTTTCCTGTACTTTTATGTCTAGACAGATTGGGCCCCAGCGTTTGCTCATTCTATTTTCTGTCTGTGTCCGTGCTTCTTCTTGTCTAACCGCCATTACATGTTTGTGGGCTTCCTATTTTCTTTGGGGATCTGCTCCGGGGCAGATAGCTTTCCTCTTTCTGCCTTTAGGTGTAGTTATCTCTCAGGCTGTGACGAGGCGTCTAGGATCAACATAGGAATGCTCCACGGCTACCTCTAGTTGTGTGGTTAGTTCAGGTTACTGCAATTCAATAGGCTCCAGCCTCTCTGGTGTATTGCCGTATTTGCTTTTTCTCCTCAGCTACCAAAACATAACAGGGAAAGCTAACTTCCCCGGAGTAGAGCTCCAAAGGAATAGATAGCCCTCAAACATATATTGTCGGTGAGTCAGATGAAGCACAAACACAGACAGAAAATAGTGTAAGCAAATACTGGGGCCCAAACTGTCTAGATAGAACAGGACAGAAAAGATACTGTCTGCAATCCTGCAAAAACCCTTAGAAAAATTCCAACACGTCTGATATGCAAAAATACTGAGGCCACACGACCTCTCCCCCACTAAATCAGAACTCTGGTGTGAACTGGACACAAAACAACAGATACTGAAATAAGAGGGAACTAGAAATGCATAAGCTGTGGCAAATGAGCACAGAGTCCTGCACAGGCCCCCGCAGGGGACCTGGCTGAACCAACTCCAGCAAGGCAGAAAACCGAGAAAAGCAAAGGCAGCCAAAAGCCACAGAAATAAAGCAGCAAAATAACTTATCTTAAAGATGCAGGACCCAGCAGGGAGCAAGCAGACTTCCAAATGGCTGAGGAAGAAAACAAATCACCGGCAACAACCATGGGCAGGCTGCTCACTTATATCTCCCCAATCAGTAACACCTGATTGCCAATTAACCTCCTCAGGTGATCGACTTCTGTCAACCCGACCAGCTCCATTACCAGCAGCAACCACCAGAGGGAGCCCAAACTCAGAAGCTGGATTTAAAATGTTCACAACAGGCAGATATGAAAATTTCATACTCATAACATACACAGGGGTCAAGTTATTTAATCTTGAATAACTATCATACAACCAAGGGAAAGACCATGTGGTTTCTAAACTGCTTTCAGCTGGCTTCTCAGTGGGTCTAGCCACCTGGTATCAGGTTACACAGAGTGTAGTGAGCTGGAGAGGGAGAAGGGGGGGTTGAAGCTCACAGCCTGAGGCTGCAAAACATAATGAATATAGTGGATGTCTTTGTGTAGTTTAAAGTTCTAGAAAAAGTGTAAGGAATGGTACTCATATTCCCGATTATCATGACAAGGGAGGTTATTTGTGCCATCTAAATTCTGCCACAATGTAATGAGAGAATCTTATAACTCTTTACTTGCTGGCCACCCGGGTGTTAAAGCAACCGCGGATCTCCATTCTCGTCGTTTTTGGTGGTCGGGGTGGCATCAGAATGTGGTTGAACAAGTGTCTACCTCCAATGTTTGCGCACATTCTAAAATACCACATGCCTGTCCATCTGGTCCTGTTTTGCCACTTCCTGTTCCTAACATGGTTAGGGGAGACAGGTATAAATGTATGACTGGCAGTAAAGAGATATGTGGAACCTCTTGAGCCCTCATTCCTACCGACTCCCCCAATAATGGTTAATGGAAACCTGGAGTTTCAAATTTCAAGGATTGTAGATTCTTGCTTCTGACGTCGTTACTTATAATACTTGGTGCATTGGAGGGGTTATGGTTCACAGGAAAGGATGTGGGTTTCCGCAACAGAGGTGACCATCCCCAGGCTGGTTCATTCGTTCCACACCTCTTATCCTAAGAAACCTGGTCTTGAGTGTCCGGAGGTCACTCGTAGAAGGGGGGGTACTGTCACAGATGTGTCAGAGGCTGCAGACCGTTGCATTGGATCTTGCTGCAGAAGGTCTCAGCAGGTTGCTCTACTTACTAGTATCCACCTGCCTCGGCTGATGGTGTTCTCTGGATCTAGGTGTTTATAACCCCCAGCTTCTTGTTGGGAGTTGCGGGTGTTATTTATATTCCTCCCTTGTGAAGGCTTGGAGCTACAGCAGTCGGCTACCTTCTTTTCTGATGTCTGGTGTTATCACTCTGAGTCTGCTAAAGATAAGAGTCCCCTCTGTTCATCTATCCATGTTGTCTGTAGTGTAGTGGGGATTGACTAGTGCTCATTTTATCCTTCCCTAGGCAGGGCTTACTGCTAGAGTCCCGCAGGGCTTAGGTATCCTGCTCAGCGATAGGTGCGGAACCTATTTAGGGTCTTAGGGCAGACAGGGTGATGTTAGTTCTGCCTAGGGGTCTCCACTCCCTGCATACCTAGCGTTGGGCTCCCAGTCCCCTTATCCCTTTGTGTTGCACTTAGTCTGTTTTACACCTTGCGTGACAATTGCCGTATATGAGCCTTAGCCGGACTCTGGAAGGGGTTAAATAAACGAGATTTCGGCATTTTAGCTCCTGGTGTGGAGTCGATAGCACAATCATATGTCGGCATATAGTAGTGGTGATAATTCCCTCATGTGTGGGGTCTATTTGTCTCCAAGCAGAGAAATCACACGTTACATTCCACACATAACACTGTGTAGAAAATGCGGCGCGGGGGAATTGTGCCAGTAGTGAGGGGAATAATGGCGGGAATGTCACTGACTGAGGAGAAGTCTCCATGTAGCGTCTGCACTCCGGATATCATGTGACCCTGACTCCTCCCCTCCTGTGACCTCATCACAAGTCCTGTGCGCACAGAGCAGCCATATATGTGGAGTGCGGCTCTGCAGGTGGAGGTAGGTGCTGGAGACTCCATTATTCTCTATGTGGAGTGCGGCTCTGCGGGTGGAGGTCGGTGCTGGAGACTCCATTATTCTCTGTGGAGCGCGGCTCTGCGGGTGGAGGTCGGTGCTGGAGGCTCCATTATTCTCTATGTGGAGTGCGGCTCTGCGGGTGGAGGTCAGTGGTGGAGGCTCTATTATTCTCTATGTAGAGTGCGGCTCTGCGGGTGGAGGTAGTTGCTGGAGGCTCCATTATTCTCTATGTGGAGTGCGGCTCTGCGGGTGGAGGTAGGTGCTGGAGGCTCCATTATTCTCTATGTGGAGTGCGGGTAGAGGTCGGTGCTGGAGGCTCCATTATTCTCTATGTGGAGTGTGGCTCTGCGGGTGGAGGTCGGTGCTGGAGGCTCCATTATTCTCTATGTGGAGTGTGGCTCTGCGGGTGGAGGTAGGTGCTGGAGGCTCCATTATTCTCTATGTGGAGTGCGGGTAGAGGTCGGTGCTGTAGGCTCCATTATTCTCTATGTGGAGTGCGGCTCTGCGGGTGGAGGTCGGTGCTGGAGGCTCCATTATTCTCTATGTGGAGTGTGGCTCTGCGGGTGGAGGTAGGTGCTGGAGGCTCCATTATTCTCTATGTGGAGTGCGGCTCTGCGGGTGGAGGTCGGTGCTGGAGGCTCCATTATTCTCTATGTGGAGTGCGGCTCTGCGGGTGGAGGTCGGTGCTGGAGGCTCCATTATTCTCTATGTGGAGTGCGGCTCTGCGGGTGGAGGTAGGTGCTGGAGGCTCCATTATTCTCTATGTGGAGTGCGGCTCTGCGGGTGGAGGTCGGTGCCGGAGGCTCCATTATTCTCTATGTGGAGTGCGGCTCTGCGGGTGGAGGTCGGTGCTGGAGGCTCCATTATTCTCTATGTGGAGTGCGGCTCTGCGGGTGGAGGTAGGTGATGGAGGCTCCATTATTCTCTATGTGGAGTGCGGCTCTGCGGGTGGAGGTAGGTGCTGGAGGCTCCATTATTCTCTATGTGGAGTGCGGCTCTGCGGGTGGAGGTCGGTGCTGGAGGCTCCATTATTCTCTATGTGGAGTGCGGCTCTGCGGGTGGAGGTCGGTGCCGGAGGCTCCATTATTCTCTATGTGGAGTGCGGCTCTGCGGGTGGAGGTCGGTGGTGGAGGCTCCATTATTCTCTATGTGGAGTGCGGCTCTGCGGGTGGAGGTCGGTGGTGGAGGCTCCATTATTCTCTATGTGGAGTGCGGCTCTGCGGGTGGAGGTCGGTGGTGGAGGCTCCATTATTCTCTATGTGGAGTGCGGCTCTGCGGGTGGAGGTCGGTGGTGGAGGCTCCATTATTCTCTATGTGGAGTGCGGCTCTGCGGGTGGAGGTCGGTGCTGGAGGCTCCATTATTCTCTATGTGGAGTGTGGCTCTGCGGGTGGAAGTAGATGCTGGAGGCTCCATTATTCTCTATGTGGAGTGCGGCTCTGCGGGGTAGAGGTCAGTGCTGGAGGCCCCATTATTCTCTATGTGTAGTGCGGCTCTGCGGGTGGAGGTCGGTGCTGGAGGCTCCATTATTCTCTATGTGTAGTGCGGCTCTGCGGGTGGAGGTAGGTGCCGGAGGCTCCATTATTCTCTATGTGGAGTGCGGCTCTGCGGGTGGAGGTCGGTGGTGGAGGCTCCATTATTCTCTATGTGGAGTGCGGCGCTGCGCTTGGAGGTAGGTGCTGGAGGCTCCATTATTCTCTATGTGGAGTGCGGCTCTGCGCGTGGAGGTAGGTGCTGGAGGCTCCATTATTCTCTATGTGGAGTGCAGCTCTGCAGGTGGAGGTCGATGCTGGAGGCTCCATTATTCTCTATGTGGAGTGCGGCTCTGCGGGTGGAGGTCGGTGCTGGAGGCTCCATTATTCTCTATGTGGAGTGAGCCTCTGCGGGTGGAGGTCGATGCTGGATGCTCCATTATTCTCTATGTGGAGTGCGGCTCTGCGGGTGGAGGTCGGTGCTGGAGGTTCCATTATTCTCTATGTGGAGTGCGGCTCTGCTGGTGGAGGTAGGTGCTGGAGGCTCCACTATTCTCTATGTGGAGTGCGGCTCTGCAGGTGGAGGTCGGTGCTGGAGGCTCCATTATTCTCTATGTGGAGTGTGGCTCTGAGGGTGGAGGTCGGTGCTGGAGGTTCCATTATTCTCTATGTGGAGTGCGGCTCTGCTGGTGGAGGTAGGTGCTGGAGGCTCCACTATTCTCTATGTGGAGTGCGGCTCTGCGGGTGGAGGTCGGTGCTGGAGGCTCCATTATTCTCTATGTGGAATGCGGCTCTGCGGGTGGAGGTAGGTGCTGGAGGCTCCATTATTCTCTATGTGGAATGCGGCTCTGCGGGTGGAGGTAGGTGCTGGAGGCTCCATTATTCTCTATGTGGAGTGCGGCTCTGCGGGTGGAGGTAGGTGCTGGAGGCTCCATTATTCTCTATGTGGAGTGCGGCTCTTGCGGGTGGAGGTAGATGCTGGAGGCTCCATTATTCTCTATGTGGAGTGCGGCTCTGCGGGTGGAGGTAGGTACTGGAGGCTCCATTATTCTCTATGTGGAGTGCGGCTCTGCAGGTGGGAGGTAGGTGCTGGAGATTCCCCATTACTGAGCGCGGGGACATTAACCTCTTCAGCACGGAGACTCTTTATAAGAATCATTACGTTTCTGTTGTGTTTCCTGTAATAGATACATACGACCCAACTATGGGAGACAGGAAGGGAGGAGACGGATTGTTCTCTTAGTACAGGGCCCCTTTCTTGGCCCCACACAGTGTAATGCCCCCATTATGCCCCTGTAATCAGGGGTTCTGCCCCACAACCAGCTGCCTCCTGCACTGTACCATGGTCTGTGCCTCAGATTCTTCCCGTTCCTTTGCTTGGCGACAAATCTGTTCTGTCTTTGGGGCTATGGCCTTTATAATATCAGGAAATGAGTCATTAAGGTCACCTGACCTGGTGCACCATCTAGATTCTTCCTTCCTGAAACGCTCCTTCTTCCCATTGATTCCGCAGTGTCCACCTGGATGGCAGATATCAGTCTTTGTACAAATGCTGCACATATGATGTCCCTCACACAGTATAATGTTTCCACAGTACTGGCATCTCTCACACAAAAGATATTTCTACACTACAACCATCCCACCACACACAGTATAATGTTCTCATAGTACCACCATCCCACCACACAGTATAATGTTCCCACAGTACCACCATCCCACCACACACAGTATAATGTTCTCATAGTACCACCATCCCCCCACACACAGTATAATGTTCCCACAGTACCGCCATTCCACCACACAGTATAATGTTCCCACAGTACCACCATCCCACCACACACAGCATAATCATCACACAGTACCACCATCCCACCACATACAGTATAATCTTCTCACAGTACCGCCATCCCACCACATACAGTATAATGTTCCCAAAGTACCACCATCCCACCACACACAGCATAATGTTCCCACAGTACCACCATCCCACCACACACAGTATAATCTCACAGTACCACCATCCCACCACACACAGTATAATGTTCCCACAGTACCACCATCCCACCACACAGTATAACGTTCCCACAGTACCACCATCCCACCACACACAGTATAATGTTCCAACATTACCACCATCCCACCACACACAGTATAATGTTCCCACAGTACCGCCATCCCACCACACACAGCATAATGTTCCCAAAGTACCACCATCCCACCACACACAGCATAATGTTCCCACAGTACCACCATCCAACCACACACAGTATAATCTTCTCACAGTACCACCATCCCACCACACACAGTATAATGTTCCCACAGTACCACCATCCCACCACACAGTATAACGTTCCCACAGTACCACCATCCCACCACACACAGTATAATGTTCCAACATTACCACCATCCCACCACACACAGTATAATGTTCCCACAGTACCGCCATCCCACCACACACAGTATAATGTTCTCACAGTACCACCATCCCACCACACACAGTATAACGTTCCCACAGTACCACCATCCCACCACACACAGTATAATGTTCCAACATTACCACCATCCCACCACACACAGTATAACGTTCCCACAGTACCACCATCCCACCACACACAGGATAATGTTCCAACATTACCACCATCCCACCACACACAGCATAATGTTCCCACAGTACCACCATCCCACCACACACAGTATAATGTTCCCACAGTACCACCATCCCACCACACACAGTATAATGTTCCCACAGTACCACCATCCCACCACACACAGCATAATGTTCCCACAGTACCACATCCCATCACACACAGCATAATGTTCCCACAGTACCACATCCCACCACACACAGCATAATGTTCCACAGTACCACCATCCCACCACACACAGCATAATGTTCCCACAGTACCACCAACCCCCACATACAGTATAATGTTCCCACAGTACTGCCATCCCCCACATACAGTATAATGTTCCCACAGTACTGCCATCCCCCACATACAGTATAATGTTCCTACAGTACCACCATCCCACCACACACAGTATAATGTTCCCACAGTACCATCATCCCACCACACACAGCATAATGTTCCCACAGTACTGCCATTCCCTGCACACAGTAGAATGTTCCCACAGTACCACCATCCCACCACACACAGTATAATGTTCCTACAGTACCACCATCCCACCACACACAGCATAATGTTCCCACAGTACTTCCATCCCCCACATACAGTATAATGTTCCTACAGTACCACCATCCCACCACACACAGTATAATGTTCCCACAGTACCATCATCCCACCACACACAGCATAATGTTCCCACAGTACTGCCATTCCCTACACACAGTATAACCTTCTCACAGTACCACCATCCCCCACACACAGCATAATGTTCCCACAGTACTGCCATTCCCTGCACACAGTAGAATGTTCCCACAGTACCACCATCCCACCACACACAGTATAATGTTCCTACAGTACCACCATCCCACCACACACACCATAATGTTCCACAGTACTGCCATCCCCCACATACAGTATAATGTTCCTACAGTACCATCATCCCACCACACACAGCATAATGTTCCCACAGTACTGCCATTCCCTGCACACAGTATAACCTTCTCACAGTACCACCATCCCACCACACACAGTATAATGTTCCCACAGTACTGCCATTCCCTGCACACAGTATAATGTTCCCACAGTACCACCATCCCACCACACACAGTATAATGTTCCCACAGTACTGCCATTCCCTGCACACAGTATAATGTTCTCACAGTACCACCATCCCCCACATACAGTATAATGTTCCCACAGTACCACCATCCCACCACACACAGCATAATGTTCCCACAGTACCACCATCCCACCACACACAGCATAATGTTCCCACAGTACCACCATCCCCCACATACAGTATAATGTTCCCACAGTACTGCCATCCCCCACATACAGTATAATGTTCCTACAGTACCACCATCCCACCACACACAGTATAATGTTCCCACAGTACCATCATCCCACCACACACAGCATAATGTTCCCACAGTACTGCCATTCCCTGCACACAGTATAACCTTCTCACAGTACCACCATCCCACCACACACAGCATAATGTTCCCACAGTACTGCCATTCCCTGCACACAGTAGAATGTTCCCACAGTACCACCATCCCACCACACACAGTATAATGTTCCTCCAGTACCACCATCCCACCACACACAGCATAATGTTCCCACAGTACTGCCATCCCCCACATACAGTATAATGTTCCTACAGTACCACCATCCCACCACACACAGTATAATGTTCCCACAGTACCATCATCCCACCACACACAGCATAATGTTCCCACAGTACTGCCATTCCCTGCACACAGTATAACCTTCTCACAGTACCACCATCCCACCACACACAGCATAATGTTCCCACAGTACTGCCATTCCCTGCAGACAGTAGAATGTTCCCACAGTACCACCGTCCCACCACACACAGTATAATGTTCCTACAGTACCACCATCCCACCACACACAGCATAATGTTCCCACAGTACTGCCATCCCCCACATACAGTATAATGTTCCTACAGTACCACCATCCCACCACACACAGTATAATGTTCCCACTGTACCACCATCCCACCACACACAGTATAATGTTCCCACAGTACTGCCATTCCCTGCACACAGTAGAATGTTCTCACAGTACCGCCATCCCACCACACACAGTGTAATGTTTCCATCCACCTCACTGACTACCTCTGATCACTGACAACTAATTAATAAATATTCAGCCTCATTCTTGGTGCAGATACTAATGAACTCAGGACCTATGAGATATTTACCATACGATAGTTGGATAGGCAGGAGTGTATCATCCATAATGGTAGCCCACTCGGTCACTATTATGGCTATGATTTGAGAGGGCTCGGTGGGGTTTGGTCACCCTCTTCCCATCATCACAATTTCTGGGATATCCACACTCTCATGACGGTGATACCATTGAATAGAATAGAGAATCAGGGAGTCGAAAGCTCCTGATCCACCATTCATCCTTCACCTGTGAGTCTGAGACTCCGTGCACTGTAGGCACAATGACGTCACTACATCACACCTGTAGTATGGAGCCTGAGTACACTCACTGCACAGACCGGAGCAGCGCACCTCGGGAACAGGGTTGGGTTGAGTAGTGTGTGGTTTTTTGTTAAACATCAGGAATTGTGGGGGCAGCATATTAAGAGAAAAGCTGAGCTCTCATACTGAGTGTATGGTTATTATGGGCCATTATCCTGAATAGGGGGGCTGTGGTGTACTATACATGTCTCCATACTGAGTGGGATCCTTATGTGTAGCAGGTTGTGGTGGCCATAATACTGTGTGAGGTGCTCTGGGGGCCGTCATACTGTGTGGGGTCTGTGGAGGCCATCATACTGCATGGGAGACCTCATTCTCAGCTACTTTAGCACACTTAGAACAATTTCCTTGTGTTGTAGCTGTTTTCGTTCTGACCCAAAGTCCGATATGCCGGATGACCAGTGAGACCGAATTAAGAGATTAGGCCCCCAGATAACGAGTGCTCAAAGAAAGGCATGCACACTGGTTGTGAGCAAATCACTTTTTCTAGTTTATTCACACAAGAAGCAATATTTTATACAATTTACAGCAATGTAATTCATGTAGCCCCCCTGTTCCCCAGGTCATCATGACCTTTATTTACCACTAGTTTAAGAGCCCAGCGTTGCCTGGGGATAGTAACGACCTGTGGATAGTTATAACATTATAATGATTATATTGCACATAAATTATCGCTGTATGTAATCTCCCCTGTATATAGTATATAGCTGTGTCATCTCCTGTATATACCCGTGTCATCTCCCCTGTATATAGTGTATACCTGTGTGTCATCTCCCCTGTATATAGTGTATACCTGTGTCATCTCCCCTGTATATAGTATATACCTGTATGTCATTTCCTGTATATAGTATATACCTGTGTGTCATCTCCTCCTGTATATAATATATACCTGTGTGTCATCTCCCCTGTATATAGTATATACCTGTATGTCATCTCCTCCTGTATATAATATATACCTGTGTGTCATCTCCCCTGTATATAGAATATACCTGTGTGTCATCTCCCCTGTATATAGTGTAAACCTGTATGTCATCTCCTCCTGTATATAGAATATACCTGTGTCATCTCCTCCTGTATATAGTGTATACCTGTGTCATCCTCCTGTATATAGTGTATGCCTGTGTCATCTTCTCCTGTATATAATGTATACCTGTGTCATCTCCTGTATATAGTATATACGTGTGTCATCTCCTCCTGTATATAGTATATACCTGTGTCATCTCCTCCTGTATATAGTATAAACCAGTGTGTCTTCTCCTCCTGTATATAGTGTATACCTGTGTGTCATCTCCTACTGTATATAGTATATACCTGTATGTCATCTCCCCTGTGTATACCTGTATGTCAACTCCCACTGTATATAGTATATACCTGTATGTCATCTCCAGTATATAGAATATACCTGTATGTCATCTCCTCCTGTATATAATGTATACCTGTCATCTCCTGTATATAGTGTATACCTGTGTGTCATATTCTCCTATATATAGTGTATAACTGTGTCATCTCCTCCTGTATATAATGTATACCTGTATGTCGTCTCCCCCTGTATATCATAGAGTCATAGAATGATAGAGTTGGAAGGGACCTCCTGGGCCATCTGGTCCAACCCCCTGCTCAAAGCAGGATTCTCTAAAACATCCCAGACAGGTATATACCTGTATGTCATCTCCTCCTGTATATAGTGAATACCAGTGTGTCATCTCCTCCTGTATATAATGTATACCTGTGTCATCTTCTCCTGTATATAGTGTATACCTGTGTGTCATCTTCTCCTATATATAGTGTATAACTGTGTGTCATCTCCTCCTGTATATAATGTATACCTGTATGTCATCTCCTCCTGTATATAGTGAATACCAGTGTGTCATCTCCTCCTGTATTTAATGTATACCTGTGTGTCATCTCCCCCTGTATATAGTATGTACCTTTGTGTCATTTCCCCTGCATATAGTATGTACCTGTGTGTGTTAGGGGTCGAGTTCCCGCTTCTGCACAAGGGGGAATCTTGAACCATCCCCGCTGCGGTCTCCCATCCGTCTCCGGCCGCAGTGGAATCTGCTCAGCAGAGACGTCGGTCCCAGCGTCTCGCCCAGTCTAATACTGTGCACAGGATTACTGCTGCCTCTGCAGGTTCTGCTATTGTAGCCAGTACTGGTTAGCGGCGAGCAGACATCTTTGGGACTAAGTCCTGCGTTTCCCCTTCTGAGCATGCCCAGGGTAAGATCTCTCATTGGAGATCGGGGGTCACATGCTCTTATACTGCAGTGACTCCCATTGGTCCTCTAGGAAGGTCCTGAAGCGGCTCTAGGTCTGGGGGCAGTTTCCCATTGGTCCTTCCGGGAAGGTCCTGAGGATTGCTGCAGCTATAAAAGGTGCGCATGACCTCACGGCCATGCACTAGTATAAATCCTGTTACGTGCTTTGCGCCAGTGTGGTCATATGCATGTGTTTAGGGACTCGGCTGAAATAAGCCCCTAGAACACCGGCACCTCCGGTGAGGAGTTTGTGTGTTTGGGTTCAGGACTCTGGCTGAAATAAGCCCCTAGAATACCGGCACCTCTGGTGAGGAGTTTGCTGTGTGCATTGCTGACCACTTTATTACGGACTGCTATCTGCTCAGCAGTTACCTCTGTGCTCCTGTGTGCTTGACAGGACACAGTATTTATGTTGCGACTCCGTGAAGTAACAGAGTTCTCTTATACTGCCATATAGCGCCATTTGCTAGCAGCAGGTGTCTCCTGCACGGTGGACCCCGGGCTGCGAACGCACCTTTAATTTTATATTTATTTGGTGCATTCCGCCAGCCGTAACATACTAGCGCCAGGGTCTGACTAGTAAATAGCGGATGACCAGCGTCTACGGTAGCACATCCAGCAGCTGGAGGGTAGGTTGGCGGCTCTAGAGCGTACAACCTCAGCTGTGGATGTTGCCGCAGTCGCTGCTCAGGCTGCTAGCGTGGCTGCAGTCAGTTTGTCCCCTGCCACCTCTGCTCTGACTTTATCCCATCTCCCGTTTCTTAACAAATTTGCTGGTGACAGTAAGCAATGTCGGGGATTCGTGAGTCAGTGCTCTATACAGCTCGAGCTTCTGGCTGCAAATTTTCCCACGGAAAGGGCACAAGTGGGTTTTTTAGTATCCCTTCTGTTGGGCAGAGCGCTGGAGTGGGCAACAACCCTGTGGGAACGCGACGATCGTGTGGTGCAGAGTGCTCCTCGTTTCTTGGAGGCTCTTAAAAAGGTCTTTTTAGGACCTCAGGTCACCCACGATACGACGCTCCAACTACTGGCAATGTCACAGGGTTGGGTTCGGCCATGATCAGTCAGTTCTCCATCCAATTTTGGACTCTGGCCTCTGAGGTAGAGTGGCCAGATAAAGTCCTCATTCCGGTCTATTGGAGAGGACTGGCGGACCATGTGAAGGACGCTTTGGCCACCAGGGAGATTGGAGCGGATCCAGTGTAGGCAGAGGTTTCGGCTGGCTCCCACCTTTGCCGAACCTCTCGAATCCCCCGTTCATGCATCCGAACCCCAAGAGGCCATGGAGGTTTATCGAGTGGGACCTAAGTCTCGGGCGGCTCGAGCATCCATGGTCTGTAATGTGTGCCAGCAGCAGGGGCGTTATGCCAATCAATGTCCACAGCGGTTGAGTAAACGGTCGCGTCCAGTGACCATGGGAGCAGGGTCACTAGACGCTTCAAAAGTGCTCTTTAAAGGGATAATTACCCTAGGTTCATCCACCCTTCCCGTCAAGCTTTGTGTGGACTATGGGGCAGAGGGGAATTTTATGTCCTTCATCCTTGCTTCTCGCCATACTATGCCTCAGGTGATGCTCGCCAAGCCAGTGACGGTAAGGGTGTTGAATGGATCGATTCTGCCCACACAAATCACCCATCAGACTGTCCCTCTCACCCTGTCTGTCTCCTTCCCATCAGGAGAATATGTCATTTTTCATCCTTCCTGAGGGTATAGACGAGGTTTTTCTGGGAATACCTTGGCTCCGTCACCACTCTCCCCATATTGAGTGGTCCTCTGGGAGGATACTGGGTTGGGGTGATTAATGTAGAGGCAGATGTGTCAGGGAGTGCGTTCAGGTCACCACCACAGAGATACCCGTAGACCTTACTCCTCTTCCCCAGTGTTATTGGTCATATGCAGACGTTTTCTCCAAGAAGGCGGCGGAGACTCTTCCGCCTCATCGCCCCTACGACTGTCCTATTGATCTCTTGCCTGGAGCAGAACCTCCTCGGGGAAGAGTCTATCCCCTCTCTCTTCCTGAGACGGAGGCCATGTCCCAGTATATTCAGGAGAATCTGGCAAGAGGGTTCATTAGGAAGTCTGTGTCACCAGCAGGGGCGAGGTTCTTCTTCGTGCAGAAGAATGGAGAATTACGTCCGTGTATTGACTACAGGGGTCTTAACGCCATCACCGTTAAGAATAAGTACCGTTGCGCCTAATCTCTGAGCTCTTTGATAGGCTCCGATGAGCAAAGGTATTTACTAAGCTAGATCTACGTGGTGCTTATAACCTGATTCGCATCCATGAAGGGAACGAGTGGAAGACAGCTTTTAATACCAGGGATGGGCATTATGAATACCTGGTTATGCCCTTCGTGCTGTGTAATGCTCCCGCTCCTTTCCAAGACTTTGTCAATGACATCTTCCGGGATATGCTCTCCACCTCTGTAGTAGTCTATCTGGATGATATTCTCATCTTTTTACCAGATATAGACTCTCACCGGAGGGATGTCAACAGAGTCTTTGACCTCTTACGGGCAAACTCCCTCTATGCCAAGCTAGAGAAATGCGTGTTTGAGCAGGAGTCTTTACCTTTCATGGGCTATATCCTCTCCGCCCAGGGATTTGCTATGGATCCTGCCAAACTACAGGCTGTAATGGACTGGCAGGAACCACATTCTCTTAAAGCGGTTCAGCGCTTTATGGGATTCATTAATTATTATCGCCAGTTCATTCTCCATTTCTCGATTTTGGTAACTCCCTTGATAGCCCTCACCAAGAAGGGAGCAAATCTCAAGTTGTGGTCTGAGGAGGTCTCTAAGGCGTTCTCTTCCATCAAGGCGCATTTTGCCATTGCTCCCATTTTACATCGCCCCGATGTTGACAAGCCGTTTATTTTAGAGGTGGATGCCTCTTCTGTTGGTGCTGGAGCAGTCCTCTTTCAAAAGGATGCTCAAGGTCAGAAGCATCCCTTCTTCTTTTCCAAGACCTTTACACCAGCTGAGAGGAATTATTCCATCGGGGACAGGGAGTTGCTGGCTGTGAAGTTGGCCTTCGCTGAGTGGAGACATCTTCTGGAGGGGGCTCGCTTTCCCTTTCAAGTCTTCACCGACCATAAGAACTTGGTTTATTTGCAGACAGCCCAGCGGATAAATTCCCGTCAGGCCCGATGGTCCTTATTCTTCTCCCGGTTCCATTTCACCCTCCACTTTCTCTCCGGTGAGAAGAATATTCGTGCCGATGCTCTCTCTCGCTCCGTAGTGTATTCCGAGGAGGAGGTTGAGAAGCCTCGGCTGATTGTCCCCACAGAGAGCCTAAGAACTGTGTCCCCGGTTTCGCTTGAGTCTGTGCCTCCGGGCAAGACATTTGTGCCCACCAATTTGCGACCGGAGGTACTCTCTTGGGCACATTCGTCCAGGGTGGGGGGACATTTTGGGGCAAAAAGTACATCTGATTTGCTGGCAAGGACATACTGGTGGCCACATATGGTCCGTGACGTCAGGGAATATGTTCTGGCGTGCGTTTCCTTCGCCAAGAATAAGTCCCCTCGACAACGGCCAGCTGGGTTACTTTACCCTTTGCCGGTGGCAAATAGGCCCTGGGAGATAGTCGGGATGGACTTTGTGGTGGGCTTACCCAAGTCTCTTGGCTGCACCATCATTTGGGTGATCACCGACCACTTCTCCAAGATGGTGCACTTGGTGCCGCTACCGCGGTTACCTTCTGCACGGGCCTTGACAGCATTATTTATTAGGCTCATCTTCCGTCTACACGGAATGCCAGACAAGATTGTCAGCGATCGAGGTCACCAATTTGCGTCTCGGTTCTGGAGAGAGCTGAGTCATCTACTCAGCATTGAGTTAAACCTCTCTTCTGCATATCACCCCGAGACAAATGGGTTGGTAGAGAGAGCCAACCAGACCTTGGTCACATACTTGCGACATTTTGTCTCTGCCAGGCAGGATGACAAGACATCATTGCTACCGTGGGCGGAGTTCGTGCTAAACAATGCTGTGGCTGACTCCACCGGACAGACCCCATTTCTCTTAAATTACGGTCAGCATCCGCGGGTACCGGTGCCCATGCCCGTGGCTTCCGCTGACTCCAGGGTGGCAGACTGGGCTGTGGAGGCACGGGACATTTGGGACCGCACCCAGGATGCCATTCAGGCCTCCAAGGAGAGGATGAGGTCTTCTGCCGATGCACATCGGCGCCCCGCTCCGACATTTGCTCCTGGCGACCTAGTGTGGCTTTCCGCCCGAAACATCAGGTTGTGGGTGGAGTCCACCAAGTTGGCACCAAGCTATTTGGGTCCCTTCAAGGTCCTCGAGCAGGTGAACCCTGTGGTTTACCGGTTAGCCCTTCCACCCCGCCTTGGTATCTCCGACACCTTCCATGTGTCCCTCCTAAAACCCGTGGTCATCTCCCGGTTGCCTGAGTCATCTGCCGGGACGTCGGGTTCGTCTACGAATGATCACGAGGTGAACGCCATTGTAGGGTGCAAGGTGGGCAAAAAATTTTTTTGGGTGGATTGGAGGGGTTATGGGCCTGAGGATAGGTCCTGGGAGCCTGCCAAGCATATTCATGCTCCGCAGCTCATCGCTGCCTTTGAACGTAGCGAGGCCCAAAGAAGGGGGCCCTAAGAGGGGGGTAATGTTAGGTGTCGAGTTCCCGCTTCTGCACAAGGGGAATCTCGAACCATCCCCGCTGCGGTCTCCCATCCGTCGTCGGCCGCAGTGGAATCTGCTCAGCAGAGACGTCGGTGTCACGGGTGTGTCGCTACGAAGATCGTCGCGATTGCACAGCCTGACTTCTCACAGCTGAGTTTCTGGTGCTGGGTGTTTTTCGGCAGTGAGGGAGTTAATTCTCCCTCTCTCTGTGCTAGACGAGACCAGCCTCGCCCAGCTGCAATTAATGTTGCTGTAATGGGATTCCTTCAAATACCTGCCAGTCTGCTAGGGAAGTGTCGGTGAAAGCATTCCTGGCAGACAAACAGAGCGGCTTGTGGTATTTTGGAGTTTGGAGTTAAGTGTACTTTGTGTGTGTTTTTTTTTCCCTTCCTCGCTTTATCATTTATCTCCTTACCCGTTGGTGTTCCCTCTGTTGTTGTGATGTAGTTTTGTATGCAAGGTGGTTGTTGATTTTCCCCTTGTACTGTCTCATTCGTCTAGTACTGTGTGGGCTTATATTATCCCGTTCCCTGTTGTTGTGATCGGGGTCCTTCTCAGGACTAGATCACTGAGGTTCAGGGATCCTCAGGAGGTAGGGATTACGCTGGCGGCCTGGACCTCTGTACCTTTAACAGTACCTCCAGGTAGAGGGATTAATCAGGGCCCCAGCTTAGGGTCAGCTTAGGCCCCTAACCTCCGGTACGCAGAGACAGCGTGACATTTTCACCGACCGACAAAAGATTCTCTCCAGCTACCATGGATCCAGTAGCCAGTCTTGCTCGGCAGTTGCAGAGTTTGTCCATGGAGCTGGCGGACGTTAAGTCCAAGGTTTTGTACCCCCCGGAGCAAGCCGGACCAGAACCTAAAGTAGCTCTCCCTGACAAGTTCACTGGAGGGCGGGACAAGTTTTTTGTTTTTCGGGAGGCATGTAAATTGTACTTTCGGCTGCGGCCACAGTCATCGGGAGTGATGAGCAAAGGGTGGGAATTGTCATCTTGCTCCTACAAGGGGACCCACAATCATGGGCGTTCTCCCTTCCCCCGGGCTCCCCGGCTCTCCAGTCAGTGGATAGGTTTTTTGCAGCTCTGGGTCTTGTATATGATGACCCGGATCGGATCTCCCTTGCTGAATCTAAGTTACGTAGGATCCAGCAGGGAGATCGTCCGGCGGAGGAATTCTGTTCGGAGTTCCGTAGGTGGGCCACGGACACCCTGTGGAATGACCCGGCTCTTAGGAGCCAGTTTTGTCAAGGTTTATCTGACAAATTAAAGGATGTATTGGCACAGTATTTCCCTCCCGCGTCACTGGAAGCCGCTATGGCCCTTGCTATTCGTATTGACAGACGGCTTCGGGAGAGGTGCGGGGTAACTCCGCCCCCTGTGATGACTCCACCTTCCTCAAGGGTCCCTTATATGGAGGTTCCCCTGGTCAGTCCAGAGGAGCCTATGCAATTAGGAGGGACATCATTTCAGGGGAGGGGACCGGCGGGGCGCCACAAAACAGGAAGTTGTTTCTTCTGTGGGAAAAAGGGACATTTTATTGGGGGGTGTCCATCCCATCCTTTGCAGAGTAAAGGGTCGTCGGAAAACTATTGATCCCAGGTTGTGTGGTGGACGGCAATCTGGGAGTAAGTATTTCGTCCCTAAGTTCGTCTCAGTTTCTCGTACCGGCGGAGGTGGTGGTTGGTACAAGAACTGAGAGGATATCTGTTCTTCTGGATAGTGGGGCCGGGGCTAATCTGGTGGACGCTCGGTTTGCCCGGGTTCAAGGTATGCAATTGAGTGTGTTGGCTATTCCCATCCCCATATTCTCGATCGACGCCAGACCTCTCGGTCAGGGAAGTTTTTTGCAAGCTGTGCATAACGTAAAACTTCAAGTGGGGGCGATGCATAAAAAACTGTTGTCTTGTTACGTGTTGGAGGGTCTTCCCACTCCTATAGTGTTGGGCCTTCCTTGGTTAACTAAGCATAACCCAGTTATTGATTGGCAATCCAGAGAGATAAGCCAATGGAGTGAATTCTGTAATAAAAACTGCATGAATACGGTTATCGTTGCGGTCACTCCTAGGGTCTTACCTCCATTTCTGGCGGACTTTGAGGATGTATTCTCGGAGAAAGGGTGTCAGGAACTACCTCCTCATCGCGTGTATGACTGTTCTGTAAAACTGCTTCCTGAGGCCAAGTTACCTAAATCTAGGTTGTATAACCTATCTGGTCCTGAGAGGCAGGCCATGAAGGATTATATTGCTGAAAGTCTGGCAAAGGGGCATATTAGACCTTCATCTTCCCCGATGGCCGCGGGGTTCTTCTTTGTGAAGAAGAAAGATGGAGGCCTACGCCCTTGCCTGGATTTCCGTGAACTTAATCGGATTACGGTCCGAGATCCGTATCCGCTCCCACTTATTCCCGATCTCTTCAATCAGATCGTGGGCGCCAAATGGTTCTCTAAGTTGGATCTCAGGGGGGCGTACAATCTGATTAGGATGAAGGAGGGGGATGAGTGGAAGACGGCGTTTAACACTCCAGAGGGGCATTATGAGAACCTTGTCATGCCATTCGGTCTGACTAATGCCCCGGCGGTGTTCCAACACTTTGTATATGACATTTTCGCCACCTGGTGGACAGTTTGTGGTCATATATCTGGATGATATCTTAATTTACTCGCCGGATCTTGTGTCTCATCAGGAGCATGTTAGGCAGGTGTTACAGATCTTGCGGGATAATAAACTGTACGCCAAATGGGAAAAGTGTGTATTCGCCGTACAGGAACTCCAGTTTTTAGGCTTTCTGGTTTCAGCGTCCGGTTTTCGTATGGACCCTGGGAAAGTACGGGCAGTTCTTGAGTGGGATCTGCCAGAGAATCTTAAGGCTCTACAACGTTTCCTGGGGTTTGCTAATTATTACCGGAAATTTATTCATAATTTCTCGTCCATGGTTAAAACTCTCACAGACATGACAAAAAAGGGGACTGATTTTTCTAGGTGGTCTGACAAGGCTTGTCAAGCATTCTCCTCCTTGAAAAAATGCTTTGCCTCGGCACCCATACTTATTCAACCTGATGCGTCACAGCCGTTCTTTGTAGAGGTAGACGCTTCCGAGGTAGGAGTGGGAGCAGTATTGTCACAAGGTTCGTCCCCTGGTAAGTGGCATCCGTGCGCATTTTTCTCTAAAAAACTGTCGTCCGCTGAGAGGAATTACGATGTCGGCAATAGGGAACTCTTGGCCATTAAGTTGGCTTTTGAGGAGTGGCGCCATTTTTTGGAGGGGGCAGTCCATCCGGTCACTGTCATCACCGATCACAAGAACCTGCTATATCTGGAGTCTGCAAAACGTCTGAATCCCAGACAAGCTAGGTGGTCATTATTTTTTACCAGGTTTAATTTTGTCGTCACATATCGTCCTGGGTCAAAAAATGTAAAGGCGGATGCCTTATCTCGTAGTTTCCCTGGGGCCGGGAATACGGAGGACCCGGTTCCTATCCTTCAGGAGGGGGTGGTGGTTTCGGCAGTATGCTCTGAGCTTGAGGAGGAGGTATTGGAGGCTCAGGGGGACGCCCCTGTAGGACCTCCAGGGAGACTGTTTGTTCCAAATCAGTTGCGACAAAAGGTGATCGAGGCACACCATAATTCAGCTTTGGCAGGACACCCAGGGAGTAAAGCAACTGAGGATCTCCTCTCGCGTCGGTTTTGGTGGCCTAACTTACATAGGGAGGTGGTAACTTTTGTCGCGTCCTGCGAGGTTTGTGCGCGCTCTAAGACCCCACATACCCGTCCGTCTGGGGCCCTCTTACCTTTGAAGATCCCGGAGCGTCCGTGGACTCATCTGTCTATGGACTTCATTACGGACCTCCCGTCATCTTCGGGTAAAACAGTCATACTCGTTGTAGTGGACAGGTTCAGCAAGATGGCACATTTTATCGCTCTTCCTAATGCTAAAACTCTTGCGCAGGTGTTCATTGGGGAGATTGTAAGGCTTCACAGGGTACCCTCCGATGTGGTGTCGGATCGGGGGTCTCAGTTTGTGTCCAAATTCTGGAAGGCATTTTGTACACGGCGGGGGATGCAGTTGTCATTTTCATCGGCTTTTCATCCGCAGACCAATGGTCAGACAGAGCGTCTGAACCAGAGCTTGGAGACATATCTCCGGTGTTTTGTGTCAGAGAACCAGGAGGACTGGGCTTCTTTCTTGCCTCTGGCGGAGTTTGCTCTTAATAATAGGTGGAGCGAGTCCACTGGTAAGTCCCCGTTTTTTGGGGCATATGGTTTTCACCCCCAGTTTTGTACTTTCAATAGGGGGCTCTTCTGGGGTTCCTGAGGAGGAACGATTTTTCGTCGTCACTTGCTTCAGTGTGGAGAGGAGTGCTGAATAATCTGAGTACTATGGGGAACCGATACAAACGTATGGCTGATAGGAGGAGAGTGTCTGGTCCGGACCTAAGTGTGAACGATCGGGTATGATTGTCTACCAAGAATATAAAACTTAAGGTTCCCTCCTGGAAACTGGGTCCCAGGTTCATCGGGCCATACAAGATCAGTTCTATAATTAATCCGGTGGCATTCCGTCTTGACCTCCCTCCTACATTTAAGCAACGATCTGTGGAACACATTGTGAATTTTAAGAGGTATGTGGCGCCGGTGATACCTTCACCTTTACCTCCTCCTCCTGTGGTGGTCAATGGTAACTTGGAGTTTCAGGTGTCGAGAATCATCGATTCACGTCTGAATCGCCGGTCCCTTCAGTACCTGGTTCATTGGAGGGGGTATGGTCCTGAGGAGAGGACGTGGGTTCCTGCATCGGATATTAACGCAGACCGATTAATTCGGGCCTTCCACACTACTCACCCAGATAAACCCGGCCCTGAGGGTCCGGAGGCCCCTTGTAGAAGGGGGGGTACTGTCACGGTGTGTCGCGTACGAAGATCGTTGCGATTGCACAGCCTGACTTCTTACAGCTGAGTTTCTGGTGCTGGGTGTTTTTCGGCAGTGAGGGAGTTAATTCTCCCTCTCTCTGTGCTAGACGAGACCAGCCTCGCCCAGCTGCAATTAATGTTGCTGTAATGGGATCCTTCAAATACCTTGCCAGTCTGCTAGGAAGTGTCGGTGAAAGCATTCCTGGCAGACAAACGGAGCGGCTTGTGGTATTTTGGAGTTTGGAGTTAAGTGTACTTTGTGTGTGGTTTTTTCCCTTCCTCGCTTTATCATTTATCTCCTTACCCGTTGGTGTTCCCTCTGTTGTTGTGATGTAGTTTTGTATGCAAGGTGGTTGTTGATTTTCCCCTTGTACTGTCTCGTTCGTCTAGTACTGTGTGTGGGCTTATATTATCCCGTTCCCTGTTGTTGTGATCGGGGTCCTTCTCAGGACTAGATCACTGAGGTTCAGGGATCCTCAGGGTAGGATTACGCTGGCGGCCTGGACCTCTGTACCTTTAACAGTACCTCCAGGTAGAGGGATTAATCAGGGCCCCAGCTTAGGTCAGCTTAGGCCCCTAACCTCTGGTACGCAGAGACAGCGTGACAGTCGGTCCCAGCATCTCGCCCAGTCTAATACTGTGCAGAGGATTACTGCTGCCTCTCCAGGTTGTGCTATTGTAGCCAGTACTGGTCAGCGGCGAGCAGACGTCTTTGGGACTAAGTCCTGCGTTTCCCCTTCTGAGCATGCCCAGGGTAACATCTCTCATTGGAGATCGGGGGTCACATGCTCTGGTACTGTAGTGAATCCCATTGGTCCTCTAGGAAGGTCCTGAAGCTGCTCTAGGTCTGGGGGCAGTTTCCCATTGGTCCTTCCGGGAAGGTCCTGAGGATTGCTGCAGCTATAAAAGGTGCGCATGACCACACGGCCATGCGCTAGTATGAATCCTGTTATGTGCTGTGCGCCAGTGTGGTCGTATGCATGTGTTTAGGGACTCGACCGAAATAAGCCCTAGAATACCGGCACCTCTGTGAGGAGTTTGGATTCAGGGCTCTGGCTGAAATAAGCCCCCAGAATACCGGCACCTTCGGTGAGGAGTTTGTGTGTTTTGGGTTCAGGGTTCTGGCTGAAATAAGCCCCTAGTATACAGGCACCTCCTGTGAGGAGTTTGCTGTGTGCATTGCTGACCACATTATTACGGACTGCTATCAGCAGTTACCTCTGTGCTCCTCTGTGCTTGACAGGACACAGCGTTTATGTTGCGACTCCGTGAAGTAACAGAGTTCGCTTATACCGCCATATAGCGCCATTTGCTAGCAGCAGGTTTCTCCTGCACGGTGGACCCCGGGCTGCGAACGCACCTTTAATTTTATATTTCATGCGTTTCGTCAGCCGTAACAGTGTGTAATTTCCTCCTGTATATAGTATATACTTGTGTGTCATCTCCCCCTGTATATAGTGTATACCTGTGTCATCTCCCCCTGTATATAGTGTATACCTGTGTGTCATCTCCCCCTGTATATAGTGTATACCTGTATGTCATTCCCCTGTATATAGTATATACCTGTATGTCATCCCCCCTGTATATATTTAACCAAAAAGAGGCCAATTTGTAAACGCTCATTTTCATATATGTAAGAATCAAATACCCAAAAAAAGTATATGAAAAAACAGAGCCAGTTTATAGAAAAATACAAAAACAATTTTATTGGATTACAAAACAGTTTTTTAAAAAAAACAAAATAACAGTCATTATATATAATAATAATAACAAAGGAGAAGGCAAAAGACCTAGATACCGCTATTCAGAATAATGATGCATAAGGTCATATATCACATAAAACTCAGTGTAAATGTCAAAAAGAATTATATAAACATGACGATGCCGTGATATCAATATATAGAACTGTCCATCAATGAAAAGAAAATAAAATATATATATATATATATATATATATATATTAAATAAAGTGTACAGTGCACATTATGTAGAAATCATAAATATAATATTTTAATTAATCCTATCAATATGGACATTATCAAAAAGTGCATGATGCAAAATGATAATATATTGAGTGCTCAAAATGAACAATAAAAAACAAAAACTGCACTGAATACTATAAAGGCGGACAGTCCAATAGACTACCACAGCATCCCATAGATATATATCCAATATAGAGGTAGATGTAAGGAGGTAAAAAGCCTGTAACAGCAATCAAAAAAATATGAATGTATATATACACTTATATATTGGAGACCAGGCAGAAAGCCTATATCCTATAAGTCAGTATCGAGAAAAAGTGTATATAAGATATCATATAAATGCATATAAACATTAATCAATACATAGGGTAAGTGTGGCACTCAGCTGCACATGTGCAGATGCAACCAAAGTTGCTTAAACGCTATGACCCATATATAAACGAAAACAGTTATGTATATACATGTGCTGCTATAATTATTAGCGTGCTTGTTATATATATTATTCAAATAATTGCTGGATAACAATAGCTGAAGACAAAAAATATCATGAATATATTACTCCTATAAGGATGAGTGTATATCTCAGAAAAATGCATATGCTGCTGTTATACTATTGCCATGGTTGAAGGCTAACAACCCTAAGTAAATAGAGGAAAATCCTTCCTGTGTAGCCATAAATGCAATGGCGCTGTGTTAAGTCTGCAGCAAGTATAAACAGTAGACAAAGATGTATACAGAGCATTCAAAACTTACTGAATAACGGACAGGAGAGCCCGAGCGCGTTTCGCAAAGTGCTTCCTCGGGGCGTGGTGTATATGAATACAAGCAGTGTTTTTTAATCCACCCAGCAGGAAGTCAGTGTAGCGGCTGTTAATGGCGCTTCAGCACATGCGGTGGTGGCCGGAAGCCGAGATCTCGGCGTCCACGTCATAGGTGCACGCCCACCAATGTGACGTCATCAAAAGTGGGCGGAGCCAACCCACAAACGCTGAGAGGACGCTTAATCAAGGCAGGCAAAGCCATCCGATGTAGAGGAGCGCACACCGCTTGAAAACTGACCATAATTGCCTATTGGTGATGTAGAATAACCAGAAAGTCCTATTGCCACTTAACATATAAACATAGATTTAAAATTATGCAGAGAGAGGAGCCTGGTGGTAAAAGAAAGAGGAAAAGTGCACATACCTTAGTGATAGTGACACCAAGTGGGAAGGAAAAAGTGCGATAATAAACCACTGAAAAAAGAGAGGTGAAAAATGTGAGAATGAAAGAAAGTATAATATACTAGTAATAGTGATAATAATATTATTAATATTAAATAAAATATTATACTCAAAGAATATATAATGCAAATAGAAAGGGCGTGTCTAAGAGTTGACAAATAAAAAATATAGACATCAAAAGTCAAAACACCAAAAATAGGGAGGTGAAAAAGAATTATTAAAATATAAACCTCATAAATAAGTGAATAAAAACCAATTTAAATTTTCATTTCTCACATATATATATAATATATAAAATGTATGTGAAAATATATATATTACCAAAAGATTTTTTTACCAGAAGGGGTAACAGAGCATATATTGAATTTCAGTTTATATGTATCACCGAAACATGCCAATGATTTCATGATGTGCGATCCAATTAGTGACGCAAACCATCTCTTTGCAAAAAATAGCGGATTATAAATAAAAAAAACAAAAACCTACAAAAAATATAAGGGTAAAAAGTTAATAAAAACACAAAAATAAAAAGAGTTGATAGTACAAAAAACACCAACAATTACGAAAGGGGGCATAACTCAAACTTCAT
>JARQOD010005086.1:0-50209 GCA_033576555.1 Oophaga sylvatica
AAAAAGTACAACTGTGGACAAGCAAGCTCATTTAACCCCTTAATGTCCACTGACGTGCAGAGTCCGTCATGGCAAGGTGCCAGTTCCGGCACCAGGACGGACTCTGCACGTCATGCCCTTGATCTACCACTGCGTGTAAACACGCAGTGGTAGATCAGTGCCGACAGCTGTCACAGACAGCTGACAGGCACGGCAAGCGGTGCGGGGACCTTTGCCGTCGGTCCCCGCACTCACAGCGCTGTGATTGGTCAGTCAATCTGACTGACCAAACACAGCAGCGATCGCGCAGGAGAAGCTGAAATTTCAGCTTCCCCAGCGCGATCAGTGCAGGAGCCGGCGCTGCAGTGGCCAGGCTTCCTGCACTGACAGCCAGGAGCGGAGCCCCCACCGCCCCTGGCTGTTAACCCCCTGACTGCTGCGATCGAGAGCGATCGCAGAGCTCAGGGGGGGAGGCAGAGGGTCGGGAGCTCCCTCTGCCTCAGATCAGCGTCCCAGCGATGTAATCGCAGGGCCCGATCTCTGCCTTGATGACCCGGGGGTTGTCATGACAACCTCCAGGTCATTTAGCTACGGGAAGCTGCTGTGATCATGTCACAGCAGCTTCCACTATAGTTGCAATGCATTGCAATGCCAGAGCATTGCAATGCATTGTAACTGCAATCAAAAGTAAAAAAAGTGAAAGTCCCATAAAGGGACAAGTTGAAAAAAATCATTTTTTAAAAAAAATTGTAAAAAAAAATATTAAAAAATAATTTAAAAAAAATCCCCTAAAAAATACACATTTTTATGTAATAAAAAAAATAAAAAACAAAAAAATACACATGTTAGGTATCGCCATGTCCGTAAAAATCCCATCTATAAAAGCATAACCCTAGTTAACCCCTTCAGTGAAAGCCGTAAAAAAAAACACAAAAAAGTAGTAAATTATACTTTTTCCAAGCGGTATCATTATACCGCTTGGAAAAAGTGCAATAACACGCGATCAAAAAGTCAGATATAAATAATCATGGTACCGCTGAAAATGTCATCTTGTCCCGCAAAAAACAAGCCGCTATATAGCATCATCAGCGAAAAAATAAAAAAGTTATAGCTCGTGGAATAAACTGATGCAAAAATAATTATTTTTTCTATAAAATTCTTTATTGTGTAAAAAACGCCAAAACATAAAAAAAATATATAAATGAGGTATCGCTGTAATCGTAGTGACCCGAAAGAATAAAGCTGCTTTATCAATTTTACCACACGCGGAACGGGGGAAAATTTTTTTTAAAAAAAACAATTCCTGAATTGCTGGTTTTTGTTCATTCTGCTTCCACAAAAATCGGAATAGGAAGCAATCAAAAAACGTTATGTGCCCGAATATGGTACCAATAAATACGTCAGCTCGTCCCGCAAAAAATAAGCCCACAGATAACTCTGTCGGCCGAAATATGGAAAAATTATAGCTCTCAAAATACGGCGATGCAAAAAATTCTTACAAAAAATTATTCCAAAAAAAAGCATCTTTTAGTGTGTGACAGAAGCTAAACATGAAAAAAGGGTGTAAATCTGGTATCGCTGTAATCGCACCGATCCGAGAATAAAGTCGCCTAATCACTAATACCGCACGAGGAACAGCGTAAAAAAGAAAACCAATTCTTCACCTTTTGTAGATTTGTTCATTGTGCCTCCCAAAGATCGCAGTAAGGCGATCACAGTAGTTCCCCCCCGCATATGGGGTATCAGCGTACTCAGGACAAAATGCACAATAGCTTTTGGGGTCCTATTTCTCCTGTTACCCTTATAAAAATAAAAATTTGGGGGCAAAAAGGTCATTTTTGTGGAAAAAAATATGATTTTTTTTATTTTCACGGCTCTACGTTATAAACTTCTGTGAAGCCCTTGGGGGTTCAAAGTGCTGACCACACATCTAGATAAGTTCCTTGGGGGGTCTAGTTTGCAAAATGGGGTCATTTGTGGGGGGTTTCTACTGTTTAGGCACATCAGGGGCTCTCCAAGCGCGACATGACACCCGCAGACCATTCCATCAAAGTCTGCATTTAAAAACGGTGCTCCTTCCCTTCCGATCTCTGCCATGCGTCAAAATAGTGGTTCCCCCCCACATATGGGATATCAGCGTACTCAGGACAAATTGCACAATAGCTTTTGGGGTCCTATTTCTCCTGTTACCATTATAAAAATAAAAATTTGGGGCAAAAGATTATTTTTGTGGAAAAAAATATGATTTTTTTATTTTCACGGCTCTACGTTATAAACTTCTGTGAAGCACTTGGGGGTTCAAAGTGCTCACCACACATCTAGAAAAGTTCCTTGGGGGTCTAGTTTCCAAAATGGAGTCACTTGTGGGGGGTTTCTACTGTTTAGGCACATCAGGGGCTATCCAAACGTGACATGATACCCACAGACCATTCCATCAAAGTCTGCATTTGAAAAAGGCGCTACTTCCCTTTCGAGCTCTGCCATGCGTCAAAATAGTGGTTCCCCCCACATATGGGATATCAGGTACTCAGGACAAATTGCACAATAGCTTTTGGGGTCCTATTTCTCCTGTTACCATTATAAAAATAAAAATTTGGGGCAAAAAGATTATTTTTGTGGAAAAAAATATGATTTTTTTATTTTCACGGCTCTACGTTATAAACTTCTGTGAAGCATTGGGGGTTCAAAGTGCTCACCACACATCTAGAAAAGTTCCTTGGGGGGTTTAGTTTCCAAAATGGAGTCACTTGTGGGGGGTTTCTACTGTTTAGGCACATCAGGGGCTATCCAAACGTGACATGACACCCACAGACCATTCCATCAAAGTCTGCATTTGAAAAAGGCGCTACTTCCCTTTCGAGCTCTGCCATGCGTCAAAATAGTGGTTTCCCCCACATATGGGGTATCAGCGTACTCAGGACAAATTGCTCAATAACTTTTGGGGTCCTGTTACCCTTTGGAAAATAACAATTGGGGGTGGAAAGATCATTTTTGTGGAAAAGATATGATTTTTTAATTTTACTGCTCTACATTATAACCTTCTGTGAAGCCCTTGGGGGTTCAAAGCTCTCACCACACATCTAGATAAGTTCCTTGGGGGGTCTAGTTTCCAAAATGGGGTCACTTGTGGGGGGTTTCCACTGTTTAGGCACACAGGGACTCTCCAAATACGACATGGCATCCAATCTCAATTACAGCCAAAAAAAGTCAAATGGCGCTGCTTCCCTTCCGAGCTCTGCCATGCGCCCAAATAGTGGTTTACCCCCACCTATAGGGTATCAGCGTACTCAGGACTAATTGCACAATAAATTTTGGGGTCCTTTTATCCTTTGGAAAATAAAAATTGGGATGAAAAGATCATTTTTGTGGAAAAAATATGATTTTTTAATTTACGGCTCTACGTTATAACCTTCTGTGAAGCGCTTGGGGGTTAAAAGCTCTCACAACACATTTAGATAAGTTTCTTGGGGGGTCTAGTTTCCAAAATGGGGTCACTTGTGGGGGTTTCCACTGTTTAGGCACACAGGGACTCTCCAAATGCGACATGGCGTCCAATCTCAATTCCAGCCAAAAAAGTCAAATGGCGCTGCTTCCCTTCCGAGCTCTGCCATGCACCAAAATAGTGGTTTACCCCCACATATGGGGTATCAGCTACTCAGGACTAATTGCACAATAAATTTTGGGGTCCTTTTATCCTTTGGAAAATAAAATTGGGATGAAAAGATCATTTTTGTGGAAAAAATATGATTTTTTAATTTTACGGCTCTACGTTATAACCTTCTGTGAAGCCCTTGGGGGTTAAAAGCTCTCACAACACATTTAGATGAGTTCCTTGAGGGGTCCAGTTTCCAAAATGGGGTCACTTGTGGGGGGTTTCCACTGTTTAGGCACACAGGGACTCTCCAAATGCGACATGGCGTCCAATCTCAATTCCAGCCAAAAAAGTCAAATGGCGCTGCTTCCATTCCGAGCTCTGCCATGCGCCCAAATAGTGGTTTACCCCCACACATGGTATATCGGTGTACTCTGGAGAAATTGTACAACAAATATTGTGGTTCATTTTCTCCTGATACCCTTGACAAATTTAAAAAAATTGTGTCGAAAGAAAAATTTTGGGAAAAAAAGTTAAATGTTCATTTTTTCCTTCCACATTGCTTCAATTCTTGTGAAGTACCTAAAGGGTTAATAAACTTCTTGAATGTGGCTTTGAACACGTTGAGGGGTGAAGTTTTTAGAATGTTGTCACTTTTGGGTATTTTCTGTCATATTGACCCCTCAAATTCACTTCAAATGTGAGGTGGTCCCTAAAAAAATGGTTTTGTAAATTTTGTTGGAAAAATGAGAAATTGCTGGTCAACTTTTAACACTTATAACTTCGTAACAAAAAAAAATTTTGGTTCCAAAATTGTGCTGATGTAAAGTAGACATGTGGGAAATGTTATTTATTAACTAATTTTTGTGACATATCTCTCTGATTTAATGGCATAAAAATTAAAAGTTTGAAAATTGCAAAATTTTCAAAATTTTTGCCATATTTCCATTTTTTTCATAAAAAAACGCAAGTTATATTGAAGAAATTTTACCACTATCATGAAGTACAATATGTCACGAGAAAACATTCTCAGAATCGCCAAGATCCGTAGAAGCGTTCCAGAGTTATAACCTCATAAAGAGACAGTGGTCAGAATTGTAAAAATTGGCCTGGTCTTTAACCTACAAAATGGCTTGGTCATTAAGGGGTTAAGTACGCCAATAAATAACATAGCACTACCCACAAAATATTCAAGTTTTTTTAAACCATCATACAGCAATGCCAACAATGTGTATATAAAATACGACAAAACATAATAAAGCAATACAAACAATATATTTAAAAATATACCAAAACACAATAGAGTAATATCCACATTGTATTGAGCACAACCCATAAAGTATGCAACAATGCAAATACATAAAATACACGCATAGTATCATGGGTTGGGTGATATTTACCGTCTGCTATTTTCTCCCGTCTCCTCCGCTCCCACATCTTGGTGGTCCCCAGATTCCATTTTGCTGGTTGTGGTGGTGGCTCCAAAATCCTGAGAAAAATTGATGAGGTGTCTCTCTTGCTGCTTTAATTGCATGTGGCAGAGTGTCCCACAGGCGTGGTATATATCTGTTTGCTTCTGTCTGGGCTAATTAACATTCCCAGACAAAAAAACCGGATCAGGCCACCCGATCAGGTTTCTGCCGGATGCGGCGCAATGCGGCGCTCATAGACTTCCATTGCACACAAAGGCCGGAAGCACCGGATCCGGCCCTTCCGGCGTTTTGGCCGGAGAAAAAAAAAGTTTCAAAATGCGTCTTTTCTAGACGCCGGAAACAAACCAGACACCGCATCCGGAAGAAAGCGGACAGAACGCAGGTACATGCGGCGCAATCCGGCGCTATATCTTTTTAATGTTAAACCCACCGGATCCGGCGTGTCCGTTCGCCGCATCCGGTGTTCAAAAAAAAGGCTGGATGGCGCCTGATTCAAAAAGCCTGATGTGTGAAAGTAGCCTTAATCTCGCTTATGTTGGCTTGACTCTCTCCTATATCCTCTCACGGCAAAGATTCTCTTTGATTGATTAACAATTGATATCCTCTACTGTTAGTTTAGAAATGTTATTGTTATGGTTATGTTATTATTATTTATTAATATCCTTACTGTCGAGCTACTTGATATATTCTACAGTTAGATTTCTTCATCTCCATGATTAACTCGATTGATGTCTAGTACTGTTAAGTATGGAAAGTTATATTCTATTTGAGATGTAAGACTGTAATACCCTACTCTCATTGCTAAAAATTATAATAAAGTTATTTTGAAAAAGGAAGGAAGGAGGGAAGGAGAGAAAAAGAAAGAAAGAAGGAACAATATAGATAGATGGGTAATGGATGGATAATAGATAGATAGATAGATAGATAGATAGATATTAAATATTATCAAAAAATGGACATGACAGAGTGATAATGCGCATGCGCACAGCATGAAGCACCACACAGGCTTCCTGATAGGCTTGGAGACGTAATAACAGGAAGTAGCCTGTAAGACATGCGCAGTTATGCCCCACATGTGTTGTATATGGCGTTTTTGTTGTCAGTGGCGTCCTCCACGTGTAGCATTTAGTCACCTGCTGAGTGAGTATCGTTATTGTTGATTATAGTCACAGCTGTGCAGAGTTATAATATACTAACAATTAGTGGATTGCATAATGTTGTGCAATGTTTTGAGTGGTGAGCGCTATCTGTGACTATGTAAATGATTTATCCACATATATAGATGTAACATTTGAGTAACTACTATATGGTATGAGCAATATTTTTATGAAATTAGTTAATTGGAGATAATGATTTGCTATGATGCACTAACCCTATAAAAACCCGCATATGTGTGATGAACAGTGCTTGAGGAAGGCTCATGGAGCTGAAACGTTGCCATACTATGTGGGTGCAATAAATATCCACGTCTTCTATATGTCTATTGGAGTGCTGCCTATTTTTTGGATAGATAGATAGTGTAGAGTGGCAAAGGGTTGTGTTATAGACGGGAGGTATCTGGCTCAGAGATGCCTTGTATCTGTTATGTAGCCCAGTACACATTAGCCCTGGGTAGTGGCATCACTATAGCAGTGTATGTGGTTAAAGGACCTGGGATGATGTCACTACCACATGACCTGTAATGTGTTCTGGGGAAGCTAGGTGTCTGGGATATAAATTAGGCTCAGGCTGACAACAGGTGTGAGTGGCTGGAGGTGTGGAAACCTCCAGTGTGGGAGTTCTGAGGAGACGTCCAGTGTGTGTGGGCTGAAGAGAGTACTCAGTTAGAGTACCAGGACTTTATATCTGTTTTTTGTTACTTTGTGCCAGAGAAGGCTGTTTTTGTTTTCTGTTTTACAGCAAGTTTATGAAGTCTAATAAACTTGCTTAAAGAACCAGGAAGAGTCGCCCTCCTGCTTACCTCCGGTCGCACACCAGCGAGACCACATCCCTACAATTGGTGGAGACGTGCGAGCAGCGGTCCCAGCAGAGAAGTGGGTGCTGCATGTCGTGGGTAAAGGTCATAGCAACCCAGCCAGCATTGCAGGAGAAAATGGAGGACCTGCTGAAGCACTTGGTCCAGGCGCAGGCACAGCAGCAAGAGACCAACAGGTTGTTGGTGCAGCAAATACAACAAAGCCAGCAGGAACAACGGCAGCAGTTGCAGCTTCTGACAGCCGCCATCCAGGGCAGGACGAGCACCCCAACCCCAGGTCGGGACGATGACAACCACATCAGGAAGGCGGTAAGACGCACCATACAGAAAATGACCCCGGGGATGATGTGGAGGCGTTCCTGTCTGTTTTTGAGAGGGTTGCTGAAAGGGAAAAACTTCCCCCAGAGCAGTGGGCAGAGGTACTGGCCCCATACCTGACAGGGGAACCCCAAAAGGCGTACTTTGATTTAACTGTGCAGGACGCTCAGGAGTATCCTAAACTAAAGGTGGAGATCCTTGCACGGTTGGGGGTGACAATGACTGTCAGGGCACAGAGAGTGCACCGCTGGGAGTATCACCGGGAAAAACCACCGCATTCCCAAATGTTTGACCTGCTGCACCTCGTCCAGAAAAGGCTACAGCCAGAGTCCGCCACGCCGGCACAGATGGTGGAAAGAGTCCTAATGGATCGGTTTGTGCACTCCCTGCCCAGGCCCCTGCAGACTTGGTTTGCCCAGGGTGATCCTCGGAGTGCCAATGAACTGGTCGGACTGGTCGAGAGGTACCAGGGGATGGAAGGTACCTTGGGGAAGCAGCCCATTCCATACTGGGGGTCCCAGCAGGGGGCGGAGTCCCAAAAAGGGGTGGCGCGTCCAAGGTCAAAAGGGGCAGGGGAGGTGGTGCCCAAGGTCCCTACGGGTGATGTTATCTGTTGGAGGTGTCACAGGCCAGGACATATAGCTGCACGGTGTCCCCAGACTACCGAGCAGATGGACCGCAGCTTGGGACGCTGTATATCATTCTATGCCGATCCAGTCTGCAGTGTGGATTCTATCCTGAATGAGGGGCCCCAAGCATGTCCCGTGAGGGTGAACGGTCGAGTAGTAACGGCGCTGCTGGACTCCGGGAGTCTTGTGACCCTGGTGAGGGCGAATCTGCCTCTCAAACTACTCCCGGGGAAAAAGGTTGGCGTGCGATGCATACACAGTGATGCAAAGGACTACCCTATGGCCAGAGTGGACATTGAGACTGCGCTGGGCACTGAGTCCCATGAAGTCGGGGTGGTTCGGGACTTGTTGCACCCTACAATTATAGGCCGAGATTTTTTTGTTTATTCTGGGATCTGTGGGGAAAGTCTGCTGAGGTCACTAGCCAGAATAGGGAATCAGTAAGCCCTAATCAGGTAGCACCATACCCAGAGGAAGACAGGTTTCCTTTTTGTGTCCTGGTAGGAGATGAGGAAGAAGTGTCTCCTGTATCTGACATTCCAGAGTTAGGGGTGGCCAGTGAGAATTTTTGGACTGCCCAACACAGGGACCCAACTCTGAAGGAAGCTTTCAACAATGTCACTGTCATTGATGGGGTTGCACAGGAACCGGGGGCCGACACCAGATTTCCATACTTTATGCTGAGTGGGGAGCTGTTGTATCGGGTCACAAAAATAAGGGAGGAGTTGGTGGAGCAGTTGCTAGTACCCGGGTCCTATAGACGGAAGGTGTTGGATATGGCCCATTCACACATCTTGGGGGGACACCTAGGGGTAGAGAAAACACAGGAACGGATTATTCAAAGATTCTATTGGCCTGGATGTCACCGGGAGATAGTAAACTATTGCAGGTCCTGCCCTATATGTCAGTTAACTGCCCCTACCTCTCATTTCCGGAACCCCCTGGTGCCACTGCCCATTATTGAAGTGCCATTTGAGAGAATTGCCATGGACTTGGTCGGTCCCCTAGTTAAATCAACCCGGGGCCATCAGTATATATTAGTCATCCTGGACTATGCCACACGCTATCCGGAGGCAATTCCCCTGAGAAATTCTTCAGCGAAGAGCATAGCCCGCGAGTTGGTACATGTGTTTTCCCGGACAGGCTTGCCGAAGGAGATCCTGACCGACCAAGGGACACAGTTCATGAGTAAAGTAATGAAGGAGTTGTGCAGGGTCCTGCAAATCTCTCAGTTGAGGACCTCGGTGTACCATCCTCAGTCAGATGGCCTTGTGGAGAGATTCAACAAGACCCTAAAGAGCATGCTAAGAAAAGCCATAGAGAAGGATGGTAGAGACTGGGACTGTCTCTTACCCTACCTGATGTTTTCCATCCGTGAAGTTCCTCAGGCCTCCACGGGGTTCTCACCGTTTGAGCTTCTGTATGGCCGACATCCGCGAGGTCTCCTGGATATCGCCAAGGAAACCTGGGAAGCCGAAGTGACGCCCCACCGAAGCGTTATTGAGCATGTGGCCCTGATGCAACAGAGGATTGCGAAGGTGATGCCAATCGTGAAGGAACACCTCCTCCAGGCACAAGAAGCCCAGGCCAGGGTTTACAACCGATCAGCCAGAGTGAGACAGTTCAATCCGGGAGACCGAGTGCTCGTGCTAGTTCCGACGGTGGAAAGCAAGTTCTTGGCCAAATGGCAAGGGCCGTACGAGGTGATGGAGAAGCTGGGTGAAGTAAACTATAGGATTCACCAACCCGGAAGACGGAAACCAAACCAGGTGTACCATGTCAACCTCCTCAAGCCATGGCATGATAGAGAGTCAGCTGTAACTCCGTGCTTGCTGGGCCACTCAGAAGGTGACGTTGAAGGGGTTACGAAAGCAGAGACCCTATCAAAGGACCAGAAACAGCAATGCCGGGAGTTGTTCCAGAGGAACAGGGACCTGTTTTTAGAGTTGCCAGGGCGCACGAAGGTCATAGAGCATGAAGTTCTGACAGAGCCACATGTGCGGGTGAATGTGAAGCCCTATCGCATTACTGAGGCCCGTCGAGAAGTAATCTCCAAGGAGGTGGAGCGTATGTTGAAGCTCGGAGTCATTGAGGAATCCAAGAGCGGTTGGGCGAGTCCTATCGTCTTGGTCCCGAAACCTGATGGAGAATGGAGATTCTGCAATGATTATAGGAAGCTGAATGAGGTCTCCAAGTGTGACGCATATCCCATGCCACGCGTTGATGAGCTCATCGAAAGACTTGGACCCGCCAGGTACATAACCACCTTGGATTTGACGAAAGGATACTGGCAGATTCCCATGGCCCAGGAAGCCAAGGAGAAAACGGCGTTTTCAACACCAGACGGATGCTTCCAGTGTGTCCGGATGCCGTTTGGCCTGCAGGGAGCGCCAGCGACTTTTCAGAGAGCCATGGATAGGATTCTGGCACCTCATAAGCAATACGCCGCTGCGTACCTGGATGATATCGTTATTTTCAGCCCGGACTGGGAGAGTCATCTGGGAAAGGTCCAAGCAGTGTTTGATGCTCTAAGAGAAGCAGGGTTTACAATAAACCCGAAGAAGTGTGCCTTGGGAAAGGAAGAGGCCAAGTACCTTGGATATGTAGTAGGTCGTGGTGGAATAAAACCCCAAATCAATAAAATCGAGGCGATTCAAACATGGCCAAGACCATTGTCCAAGAAACAAGTGAAAGCCTTCCTGGGGATTGTCGGATACTACAGGAGGTTCATCCCAAACTTCGCCACGAGGGCTGCCCCTCTGACTGATCTGCTGAAAGGGACTAAATCAGTGATGGTAAAATGGTCTGAAGAAGCAGAGTTGGCCTTCCAAGAAATGAAAGGGGTCCTGTGTAAACAACCGGTCCTGATAGCCCCAGACTTTAAGAAGGAGTTTGTTCTTCAAACAGATGCCTCAGATGTTGGATTGGGAGCAGTTCTGTCACAGGAGATACATGGGGAGGAGCATCCAGTCCTTTACCTGAGCAGGAAGCTATCTTCGTGTGAGAAGAATTACTCTGTCGTGGAGAAGGAGTGCTTGGCCATAAAATGGGCAGTGGACACCTTACGGTACTATCTAGTGGGACGAAAGTTTAGATTGATATCTGACCATGCCCCACTCAGATGGATGAGGGAAACCAGGGGTAGAAATGCAAGGGTCACCCGCTGGTTCTTAGCCCTGCAGGACTTTAGTTTCCAGGTAGAACACAGGGCCGGGAAGCTACACGGTAATGCTGATGCCCTCTCAAGAATCCCGTGTCTAGTGGGAGAAAGTGCCAAGCCCCACGGCTTTAGGCAGAGGGGGGAGGTATGTAGAGTGGCAAAGGGTTGTGTTATAGACGGGAGGTATCTGGCTCAGAGATGCCTTGTATCTGTTATGTAGCCCAGTACACATTAGCCCTGGGTAGTGGCATCACTATAGCAGTGTATGTGGTTAAAGGACCTGGGATGATGTCACTACCACATGACCTGTCATGTGTTCTGGGGAAGCTAGGTGTCTGGGATATAAATTAGGCTCAGGCTGACAACAGGTGTGAGTGGCTGGAGGTGTGGAAACCTCCAGTGTGGGAGTTCTGAGGAGACGTCCAGTGTGTGTGGGCTGAAGAGAGTACTCAGTTAGAGTACCAGGACTTTATATCTGTTTTTTGTTACTTTGTGCCAGAGAAGGCTGTTTTTGTTTTCTGTTTTACAACAAGTTTATGAAGTCTAATAAACTTGCTTAAAGAACCAGGAAGAGTCGCCCTCCTGCTTACCTCCGGTCGCACACCAGCGAGACCACATCCCTACAATAGATAGATAGATAGATAAAGTGTAATGATGTGAAAAAATAAACTGGGAAAATATGAAAACTTCCCTCACACACAGATATGTTTGTAGAAAACTTGAGAGATAAAGAAATTAAAAAAAAAACAAAGATGGAAAGAAAGAAAGAAAAAATACTGTAGATAGATAATATCATAGACAGGAATTACTGCAAATAGATAATACTGTTTATAGATAGTGTAAGGTTTCACTCACTCGGCTGCTTCAGAGGTAAATCAGGAGACTCGATCTTATGCAAAAAGTCCTTAGGTTTATTACATCATAAACCATATGGTAACATATAATACAGCTCTTCAATGCTTCAGCTCCTGCCTGGAGCCTCACTCTTCAGTCACAGAGACCTCTCTGTAATGTCCCGCCTTGGACACATGGAAGTATGTTCACACTCACAGACTCCCACACACTCTCTCACAGGTGCAAAACAAACTCCATTACATAGGTGTAACCCCACCCATAAGTGAGGTCAGGATCACATGGTTAGATCACCTGATCATGACCTCATCACAGGTCCTTTTGATACACATAACATAGGTGAGGACAGGATCACATGGTTAGGTCACCTGATCATGACCTCATCACAGGTCTTTCACCACAACACAAACCATGCTTCCATGCATACCTCGAGGAGCATACACAGTGCCCCCTAGCTGCATCAGGTGTCACTACACCACATACCTCCCCCCTCTGTTCAAACTTGTGGGGTTGAACACTTATTACCTGACCAGAGATCCTTCTCGGTCGTCTCTGCCAGTCAAACCGTCTGGCTAAGTCGGGCCCTCTGTCAGACCACCCGCCTCCCCAGCGGTCAGTACGGCGTCGCAATTCACTTGCACCCATACGTCCTGTCTGGTCTGCGTCCTTTTCATTTTTTCCACTATAGGTTCTCCTGCTTAAGTCACTCATCACTGAGCTAACTGAGGCATCACTACTTCTATCTCTTCTCCTCTCAATATTACGGGTTGAAGGTGGAGGCCATCTTCTTTCTATTTTCTGCAGGTTCCTGTTGACCTGGTCCCTCTCAAGTCGTAGTTGCTCTACTTCTCTCAGGTAGGACACACGATACTCCAGGAGCATCCGGATATTCCCATGGCTCTCCCTGGATCCGACAACGAGGAACGGAACCATCCCGTCTTCACCCACGACCTGGACTTCGTCATCAGCCGGAATCCTGACTCTCGTCACACCGGACTTATTCACCATCTCCTGCATCATTTTCCCAAGTCTTCCGATGACTTTCTTCACCAGACCTCTGGGCACTTGAATGATGTCCTCCATTAATCCAAGCTGACTTTGAGCCTTTCTTGCTTGCTCCAAACGTCGAGTGGCTTCGTGATTTCTCAACAGGATCAGTTGCTTTGTGCGGAGACAATGTAGGTGCATGTCTCTCAGGACAGCCACTCGCTTCAGTGTGACTCCCTTAGTCGACAGTATGACTAACTGTTTCATCTCTGGCACCCAGTTCACACTACATGCTTCTACCGCTTTTCTAAAGGCCTCATGTACATCCTTACTGGCACAAGCTTCTTGCATGTCTTCGGGTACCTCTATCATACACTTGAAAAGCGATGTCTCCTTTTCCTGAACATGCTGTTGGACCTCCTCCTCCTGAGCATCAGCGCAGTTCTCCAAGACCTCAGCATTTCTTGTGTGGCCATCTGTGTGGCACTTTGCTTGCTGTACATCGTCTCCCGTGGATTTCTGGAGCTGGGCATTAGTCTCTTTCTCCATCTTGAGCTTACGAAGAACTTTATCTCGCTCCTCTGCCAAGCCGCGACACTCATCCTCCCTCCGGAGAAGTTCCTGCTGATGCTTCTCCTGGGCCTCTCTGAGCACCTCCATATCTTTCCATAGGGCCTTGTTCATACTATGACACGCTGACAGATGATCTCTGAGCTTAGAGACTTCCTTCTCCAGCTCCTCCATTCTGTGCTCAATTATTCGTCTCAGGACCCTTTCTTGCTTAACTGCCTCTTTTACTGTTTCTTTCACACCCACAGCTCTACCTCCGGTACCCTGGAGCCTTCATCATACTGAGCCATTTCACCCTTTCCGGGCATTGCAGATGTCGATCTACTACAGGTCTGTTCTACCTCCAGCCCTACCTCTGTGCTGGGATTTGTCAGAGATAACGTGGCCTCTTTATCAAGGACAGTAACCTGACCGGTACCTGACCCTGACTCTTCCTCATCATTTCTCTTCTTAGAGGCTGTAGCCTGTCCCGCCTTTCCGCAGCCCCTACGGCGAGAGGAAGATCTACCATTTTTACTTGGCTCCACCTTACTGCACTCGCTTTCCCTTGCGGTCGAGTCACAGTCTGCACAGGAGTCACTCCCACTCCCCCTGTCATCCTGGAACAGCACGTCCCCACCTAGACAGGTGTCAGACCCCTGCGCTAGAGCTAAACCGTTTCCCACGGTCACACGTCTCGTCACCTCCAAGTCCCCGAGTTGGTCTGACCCACACTTTCTTCTGGTCACCTGGGGCTCGGGACTATCGCTATTAGGGTTTACCTCCTTTTCACACTTCACACGGCAAGGAACCACTACAGCCGCCTGCTGTGATGGGGCTCCCTCCTCTAAACAACAACACACTTTATCAAGTTCCCATGCATTTTCAAAAAATACAAAGTCCCGTGCCCTCTCATAGGGGTAAAATACGTTCGGTGGTATACCGCCATCTTGATCCTCGACACTTGTGGACATCTCAAGCGTCACCCTGTCTACCAAATAGTCCACAGTGAGCCCGTGGATGCAGCACACCTGGACCTTTTTCTCGGTCAGACAGAGAACTAGCGGAGTTCCTTTCAGAGTCACCTGACTCTTTGAGTCCAACTGTCCAGAGACTCCTTCCCTATGTAACATTACAGTACACACCTGTGGGCTGTTATCAAACGGGAAGTCTATGCCACATGCGGAATACGTATAACACCCACACCGCTGTTCCTCAGATATGTCCACTGAGGAAACCGGTGCCACCCCTTTTGGGACTCCGCCCCCTTTCGGGTCACTTTACTGATTTTGGCTACCACCCCCTTTTGAGACTCCACCCCCTTTCAGGCCACATTCCCAATTTGGGTTACCGCCCCCTTTTGGGACTCCGCCCCCTTTTGGGTAACCATCCCTGTTTTGGGTTGCCGCCCCCCTTTTGGGACACCACCCATCACTGGGGTACACACCACGGCTCCCACAGGCCCCAGTCCACACAGTACCCTCAGACAGTGTCTTCCACCCAGGGCGTGTACCGGCCCTTTAAGAGTCCGTGTGCCTCGGTTCACACTGTCCTCTTTACCACACCAGCTCCTGGTGGTACTGCTACCGCTTCCGTTGCAGCCACCAACAACCAGCACCTCCAGATGCTACTCCCAAGCTGCTGTGGCTGCCACTGCAGCTCCGGCTGCTGCAGAACCTCTTGCTGCAACAGTCACTGTAGCTCCTGCCACCACAAGTCTCTGCACGCTGCGCTGTCTTGCCGCTTGTCACCTTCGTGACCCCACGAGTCACAGCCAGCCGCTTGTCACCTTCATGACTCCACGAGCCACAGCAAACACCTCACACGTGTCCCAGAAAAAAAAACAGTTTCTTACTGACCCGTCAGCACAACACAGACTCCTGTCTGTCACCACTCTCAGCCAGAGAGATTTTCCGGACACCTCTTCTCACGAGATATCCCACAAAGGAAAAAAACAGTTCTCACTGACCCGTCAGCAACACAGACTCCTGTCTGTTACCTGTTGGCCACGCAGGTTTCCGGGCACCTCCTCTGAGGTATCATCTCAGCATGCTTTTTTTTGCTTATTTCAATTCTCAATGACCCCGGTCAAAATAACACAGACTCCTGTCTGTCACCACTGCTTAACAGCGTCTTCAGATACCTCATATCTTCAGAGGCACCACATCAACATAAATGCACAGTTTATTCGTGACCACTGGTCACACTCACGGTTTTCACAGACCGTCCGTTCCTCCTCTGATTCCTCATTCCCAGTCCTGGAACATGTGCTCCTTGGGCCGCTGCCAGCATTCCATCCACCAATTGTAAGGTTTCACTCACTCGGCTGCTTCAGAGGTAAATCAGGAGACTCGATCTTATGCAAAAAGTCCTTAGGTTTATTACATCATAAACCATATGGTAACATATAATACAGCTCTTCAATGCTTCAGCTCCTGCCTGGAGCCTCACTCTTCAGTCACAGAGACCTCTCTGTAATGTCCCGCCTTGGACACATGGAAGTCTGTTCACACTCACAGACTCCCACACACTCTCTCACAGGTGCAAAACAAACTCCATTACATAGGTGTAACCCCACCCATAAGTGAGGTCAGGATCACATGGTTAGGTCACCTGATCATGACCTCATCACAGGTCCTTTTGATACACATAACATAGGTGAGGTCAGGATCACATGGTTAGGTCACCTGATCATGACCTCATCACGGTCCTTCACCACAACACAAACCATGCTTCCATGCATACCTCGAGGAGCATACACAGTGCCCCCTAGCTGCATCAGGTGTCACTACACCACAATAGATATAGTTAAAGAAGCCATCCTCCTCCTCCTCAAAGCATCCAAGTTTTTACCCTATTAACGCATTCCAGGTCCGGAACTAAAAAGGCTGCATCCCCTGTTTCTGAGGGAAGCCTGAGAGAGGCAGACCTTCCCCTGCTACAGGAGGGAAGGAGATGAGAGACGGAGCTTCCTGGTCACCCAGGAGAGCCAGGTAAGTGCGCGCAGCAGCGGGGGACAAAAGGGAAAAGCGCGCCAAAAGGTCATTCTGGCACCGGCGCAGAGTAGCGTGGAGGACAGAGCAGAGAGCAGCACGTTGAGCAGAGAACAGCGCGCCCTGCTTCCCCCACCAGAAAGTACGGCGACGGGCTGTATAGAAGGAGCCCTGCAGAGCGGAGCTGTGCAGAGCCGTGCCAGCAGAGCGTAGCCGTGCAGAGCTGTGCCAGCAGAGCAGAGTTAAGCTGGGTGCCGTACCCAGCATGATAGTGAGTACTGCAAACGCTCTGCCCAAGAGTGACCGCATACTTGACTGACCTCTGCATACAGGTCCACCGTTTGTGGACGACCAACTGTCAGCTCCTCGCTACCCTCCATGCTAGGAGGTGACCCTAGTTGAATGCAGAGACTGTACTGGGTGTGTAGTGCAGAGAGAGAGTGTACAACGCGGAACGAAGTCCCGTTCAGGCGGTCCCCCATACTAGACTCAGTACCGTGCTAGATACGTTTGAGCACGGGAAATTTTCCTTCCTTCCAGAGACTTCGCTGAGACATCCCGTGCCGCTGTTGTCGCTGCCACCATTCGATCCCCGCCTGTTACAGACCTCACCAAGACGTGACGTGCCACTGTTGTCGGTGCCACCGTTGGAACCCCGAGGAGATGCACCCAGTAAAACTACAGACTGATAAGTTCTTACCTTTATTTACTGAACTATCGTTCATCCCTGTCCTACCATGCCACTCTCCCAATTCTTCCCCTTTCCTTACCATCACCCTTCCACCCCCTACTCCCTGCGAGGAGTATCGTTCTTTGTTAAATAAATATCGTATATACTCATGTATAAGCCGACTCGTGTATAAGCCGACCCCCCTAATTTTGCCACAAAAAACTGGGAAAACTTATTGACTCGCGTATAAGCCTAGGGTGAATAATGATTATGCTCCCATATGATGCTCCACAGATTATGCCTCCATATGCTCCAGATTATGCCCTCATATGCTCCACAGATTATGCCCCCGTATGATCCACAGATTATGCCCCCATATGCTCCAGATTATGCCCCATATGTTCCACAGATTATGCCCCCATATGCTCCAGATTATGCCCCATATGTTCCACAGATTATGCCCCCATATGCTCCCGATTATGCCCCCATATGTTCCACAGATTATGCCCCCATATGCTCCAGATTAAGCCCCATATGTTCCACAGCTTATGCCCCCATATGCTCCATATTATGCCCCCATATGTTCCACAGATTATGCCCCCATATGTTCCACAGATTATGCCCCCATATGCTCCATATTATGCCCCCATATGCTCCAGATTACGCCCCATATGTTCCACAGTTTATGCCCCATATGCTCCATATTATGCCCCCATATGTTCCAGATTATGCCCCCATATGCTCCAGATTATGCCCCATATGTTTCACAGTTTATGCCCCCATATGCTCCATATAATGCCCCCATATGCTCCAGATTATGCCCCATATGTTCCACAGCTTATGCCCCCATATGCTCCATATTATGCCCCCATATGCTCCATATTATGCCCCCATATGCTCCATATAATGCCCCCATATGCTCCAGATTATGCCCCATATGTTCCACACTTATGCCCCCATATGCTCCATATTATGCCCCCATATGCTCCATATTATGCCCCCATATGCTCCATATTATGCCCCCATATGCTGCACACTTATGCCCCATATGCCCCATAGTATAGGCCTCATATGCTGCTGCTGCAAAAAAAAAAATGACATACTCACCTCTCGTCGCTGGGGCCAGGTGCCGGTGTCCTGAGCAGGCGGTGACACCGGCGCGCTATGGGGGACAGGTGCCGGTGTCACCACTCGCTCAGGACCCCGGCACCTGAGATATTTACCTGTCCTCTCTGCACCGCTGCGTCCTCGTCAGACTCCTCTGGCTGTGAATGATCTGGCAGGGGCGGGGCGCGCACTAACGATGTCATCGCGCCCTCTACCTGATCATTCACAGCCAGAGGAGTCAGACGAGGACGCAGCACAGCGGTGGACCGAGGGACAGGTAAATATCGCTATACTCACCCCTCCGGCGCGCGTCCCTGCAGCCTCTCCTCATCTCCCGGCACTCTCCGCAGCGCTTCAGTCCTGTAGCGGTCACGTGGTACCGCTCATTAAAGTCATGAATATGTGCATATTCATGACTTTAATGAGCGGTGCCATGTGACCGCTGCAGGAAGGAGTCAGAGATCGTAGGAGAAGCAGGGGGCTGACCCACGTATAAGCCGAGAGGGGGACTTTCAGCCCTAAAAAATGGGCTGAAAATCTTGGCTTATACATGGGTATATATGGTACTTTAACTGTTCATCTTCCTCCTGCCTGTGGCAACATTCCACATTCCTGCAATTTCTACAAGTCATAAGTCCCTGCAAAAGTCCCTGGAAGGGGGAAAGAGGGAGCAGCTGGGTCAGGAGTAGAGATTAGCGAATTTGTTCAGTTTTTGTCCCCGAATCTGATTTTGACATATTTGTGCCATATTCGAACACTATTCATGCCAAATGTATGTTTGATAATCGATTCCGAACATATTCGGTAATTTCTACTACCATTGACTCTAATGACGTTCGGCTGTATTCAACAAATATTACAAAAACAATATTCGATTCCGATCGTACTTGGAACCGAATCCGAACAAATTCGCTCACCTCTAGTCAGAAGGTGAGGAGGGGAATGATAAATGCAGGGAGAAGAGACTTCTTGTTTCTACATAGAGCAGAGAGAAGAGAAGAATTTACTTGGTAGAAAGGCAAAATGAGCAATTGTAAGTGCACAGTGCTATATAATATGACTTCAATATATTAAGAGGAAACTTTGATGGGAGAAGGAGGAGTGCTTCTTTAAATACTGAATCATTTTCATTTTGGGCTGGTGTATTAAAATTTTAGGAGCTTTGTAATAATTAGATTAAGTCTAGCCACACAACTATCTCTCCCGTGCTCTAGTAAATGCATGTTTTTTGAATGGGCAGCAGCTTATCTCCTCTGAGAACAAAACATTGGGCATGTTGAAATCCAAATCTCCAATCCTTCTCTTCCCCAACATCTCCCACCAATAAACAGTCAGAGGATGTCCATATATATTTTATTTTGGCAAGACTATTCAACCAGCTGATTCTGCCAATATCAGCAGATTAGGACATCGTTTTTTGCTAAAGCTGCTGCCATAAGCCTCGGTCAGTAGCTCATCTGCTATGAAATCAATAGGATCAGGCATGTTGAAATCTAACAACACCATGTTTTTTTTCTCTGGCGATTGGAACATACAAATTACATACATATTGGATGGCTGACTGCTCTTGCCAAAAGCTGTAGGTTCTGCCAGATCTTCTACACTTACTATGAAACATGTTACAGATTCCTACACTAAGCTTTACGCAGAATACATTATTTTTTCTTACAAAAACTAATGGTAGCTATGCGTTCCTGTCCTCCGGTACTACATAATCCAGGCCAAGGTGGGCAAAGATGTCTTCTTCAGTCCTGGCTCTCAAGAAAACTTTCTGCAAAATACAAAAAAAATGAAACTAATCATTTTCATATAGGAAATATACAGTTTGTAAATGCGTTATATGGTTTATAAGCCATGTTTTATGTATTAGGGTTGAATAACTGAACTAATGAAGGATGGGGCTACACAATTTATGCAAAGTGAATTCCAATATGACCCATGAAAACTCAGTGGTTTCCTATGAGGTGCTTTTCTGTCCACTATCCTAATCAATTCATCTACCTAATGACTTTTATTTACCGTGGGCTTAAAATCTAGAATGTTCCCATTGGTTGACATCCATAACAACATTTAGAATATCTCTCCATATATATTTTCATTGTCTCTAAATAAACACAAAAAGAATCAATTAGATAGTAAACTAGAAATTGGGGACAACCAAAGCCTTGTTCTCAGATGGGCTTCACGAACAAACTGGGGGCACCTCACAGATTGGGAAGCCCCTCTCTACTCAGTTGAGTAACTTAAAAACAAATTCACCCTAAAGCAAAATCCCAAACAGGGTCCCCAACTATGTTATTGGTTTTCTAAAATAGTACTTGTCCTCTTCTTTAGGTCAAACTGACCTTTAGGACTTCTTAGGTTTCAGGACTTGGACGTGACTTCCACCCCTGCACCACAATACCTACACAACTGGGTCAACTCAACTACATGTTGTTCACCCCTTACTACTAGGCTGAAACAAATTAGTTGCATCAGCTATCTATCAGGTTCACTTTAACTATACATAGTCACATAATAGCAATTATGGAAGATCTAAAAAATTAGATTTTAACAGGATTATGATTATATATTCCCTTTAAAATAAAAAAGCCAGCTATGAACCAGCATATTACTTTATCAATCGAACCCAGCTGCATGGGATCTTTCGCCAATCTTAGCTCTATAAAATTCATAGAATAGTTAAATAGGTTGAAAAAAGACCTAAGTCAATCAAGTTCAGCTTTCCCCCACCAATTATACATTTTTTTGTCACTAAATTATCGATATCCCACAATGTTATGTGTACTGAGACAATCATTCAGCCCTTTTTTAAAAGTTGTCATATTGTCTACCATTACTACCTCTTGTGGTCGGCATTCCACAGTCTGACTGCTCTACCTGTAAAGAACCCTTTCCTATTTAGCTGTCGGAATCGCCTTTCTACTCATAGTGAGTGCCTCCTGGTCCTTTGTAAAGTCTTTGGAAGGAATAAGTCATGCGCCAGTCCATAGCACTGACCACACAGGTATTTATACATATAACTGAGATCCCCTCAGAGACATATTTTTTTTCTCTAGGAGGAGCAACATGTGTACTGAGTCCCAGACGCATTTATGGGAACCTCTGGGAAGCAAGCAGTACCTTAGCTGTATTTTAAGATTTGTAATGGGAGGTCCACACCACATTTAGGCACTACTTTTGCACATATACTAGAATATTCTTCCAACTTATTGATAATCAACTGTATTTCACAAAAGTTTCTTGACTGTTCACTTGACAAGGGTATATATTTATTTTTTGCATATTGAAAAGCTTAGTCAACTATACAGGTGCTTCTCACAAAATTAGAATATCATCAAAAAGTTTATTTATTTCAGTTCTTCAATACAAAAAGTGAAACTCATATATTATATAGTCATTACAGGCAGAGTGATGTATTTCATGTGTTTATTTCTGTTAATGTTGATGATTATGGCTTACAGAAAAGTCATTATCTCAGTAAATTAGAATACTTTATAACACCAGCTTGAAAAATGATTATAAAATCATAAATGTTGGCCTACTGAAATGTATGTCAAGTAAATGCACTCAATACTTGGTCGGGGCTCCTTTTGCATCAATTACTGCATCAATGCGGCGTGGCATGGAAGCGATCAGCCTGTGTCACTGCTGAGGTGTTATGGAAGCCCAGGTTGCTTTGATAGCAGCCTTCAGCTCATCTGCATTGTTGTGTCTGGTGTCTCTCATCTTCCTCTTTACAATACCCATAGATTCTCTATGGGGTTAAGGTCAGGCGAGTTTGCTGACCAATCAAACACAGTGATACTGTTGTTTGTAAACCAGGTATTGGTACTTTTGGCAGTGTGGACAGGTGCCAAGTCCTGCTGGAGAATGACATTTCCATCTCCAAAAAGCTTGTCGGCAGAGGGAAGCATGAAGTGCTCTAAAATTTCCTGGTAGACGGCTGCGCTGACTTTGGTCTTGATAAAACACAGTGGACCTACACCAGCAGATGACATGGCTCCCCAAACCATCACTGATTGTGGAAACTTCACACTAGACCTCAAGCAGCTTGTAATGACTATATAATATACGAGTTTCACTTTTTGTATTTAAGAACTGAAATAAATTAACTTTTAGATGAAATTCTAATTTTGTGAGAAGCACCTGTCCTTGGAAATGTAACTGTATGCAAACGAAAATATGTATATATTTTGTATATTTATGAGGATATTTGCACTTGTACAGAAATCCCAGAACATGGACGGAATGGTTTTCTTGCAGACGCTAACATGATTATCTTTATTCTTTTTTTATTTCTCGTACAGTTTCATGTTTGGAGTCATTACTCTGGCACAGGTGTGGTACTATCGTTGGCATCTGTCAGCATGCCCATTGAAGACCTTGGCATGAAACCAAGAACTTGCACAAAGTAGATGTTATACTGTTATATTGCAATTCTTGACTTTTTTTTTTTTTTTGCATTATTATTTTACTTTTTATTCCACGTAGTGAAGGTGTTTATTTGATGATTACAATCAGTACTATTCTTTACACTTTCCTAGCAGAGGAAGAAAATAATGATTGTTTGTCTTCATCTACATTTTTGCCATTTCGGAGCGGAGCTTATAGCTAATCTCTAATCAGCATCAATCAAGCTTATATGAAATGCTTAAGAGCAGCTGGCACTCCCTTGTGTTCTCTGTGCCCATCAATTCTGTTATTTTAATGCCTGCAAATAATGCTTTTGTGGCTGTAAACATGACCATTAACTACAGTTAGCGCAGAACAAATGCCCATGGAAAGCAATGTGCTCTGATTTGCAGCTTCCTATATTTATATGTTGACATTGATAATCAATAGCATTAAAACCAGCGGCAGCAGAACCAAGGACGTTTAGGCTATCATTAATTGAGGGATATTTTCCAATCATGGCTAATCAGTGCATTTAATGAGAGCTAGATACATGAGTGCTGTTCTCTTCATTCATGCTTCATCTCATATTAGCAGCATTTGTTACCTATTTATTAACTCATTCATTTGGTTTTTCCACTTCTGCATTTTCCACCTTTTCTTCCAAGAGCCATAACTTTTTTTTTTACATTTTTCCATCTACGTAGCTAGATGTGGAATTTTTTTTTCCTATTCTGGATAATTATAGTTTTGAATGACACCACACCTTACCATATAATGAACTGGAAAATAAATCCCCAGTGGGGTAATATGATGAAAAATTTCGACATTGTTTTTTGAGATTCCTTTTTAAAGCAATCCATAACTGGTAAAAATGACCTGACAGTATGATACTGCAAGTCAATATGATTACGACGAAACTAAGTTTTTTTAACATATACACACGTGGTCAAAACTGTTGGTACCCCTCGTTTAATGATAGAAAAACCCACAATGGTCACAGAAATAACTTGAATCTGACAAAAGTAATAACAAAATCAAAAGTCTATGAAAATTAACAAATGATTGTCAGACATTGCTTTTCAACCAAGCTTCCATGGAATGTTTTAAAAAAATAAAACTCATGAAATAGGCCTGGACAGAAATGATGATACCCCTGAAAATAATTTGACAAAAGGGACATGTTAAATCAAGGTGTGTCCACTAATTAGCATGACACGTGTCTACAATCTTGGAATCAGTGAGTGGGCCTGTATAGAGGGCTACAGATACTCACTGTGCTGTTTGGTGACATTGTGTGTATCACACTCAACATGGACCAGAGGAAGTGAAGGAAAGAGTTGTCTCAGGAGTAGTGTTGAGCGATACGATACCGCAAGTATCGGGTATCAGCCGATATTCGCTGTATCGGCCTTTCGATACTTTGTTTCGATATTTTCCATATATTGTATACCGGAATCGGAAGTTCCCATAATTCTTTGAGAGGCAATGTGATTTTAGTCAGCCAATGAGGAATCCTAAGAAGTGTGGGCACATCCTGTACTGCTGCGGTCATGTTAACTAATGGCATGGCTGTGATTGGATGCTGAAATGATGTCAGAATGCACTATAAAAGGCGCCGCCGCCATTTTAGCGTCACTGTGCTGTGAATTCAGTTAGGGACAGAACGCTGCTGTGCTGACTCTGAGGGACAGTTAGAGATTGCGATTTAGTGTAGTGTGCTTTAGGCAGGCTAGCACCAACCGCTGTGTAAAGCTTCGTTTTGCCTGCAGTGTTGTTTTAACAGCTCTGCAAGGTGTGTGTGAGTGCAGGTGACACTGCAGTTTGCTCTGCATGCAACGCTGTCTGTAGGCATCTGCACGTGTCACTCACAGACTCTTTTTTTTTTCTTCAGTGTAATTCTTGCTGCTCCATGCAATTTAAATTTTAGTGTGACGCGCTTCCATCCGTATCCAATACATTGGTTGCAAACACTATAGAAGTAGACAAAGGAGTAGCCTTTCACAGATTGTGAACAGTTGTGTTTCAGTGTTCACTTCAGTCTGTGTTTTTTATTTTTTGAGTGCACATCACGCTCCAGTTACTTGTTCAAGCACTGCTGCTTGTACTCTGCTGAGCGTGTCTCAGTGCCTCATCCTTTTCATTTCTCTCCAATTGGTTCTGCTCCATTCCATTTAAAATAAATATAATCTATTAGTGTGACGCGCTTCCATCCGTATCCAATACATTGGTTGCAAACACTATAGAAGTAGACAAAGGAGTAGCCTTTCACAGATTGTGAACAGTTGTGTTTCAGTGTTCACTTCAGTCTGTGTTTTTTATTTTTTGAGTGCACATCACGCTCCAGTTACTTGTTCAAGCACTGCTGCTTGTACTCTGCTGAGCGTGTCTCAGTGCCTCATCCTTTTCATTTCTCTCCAATTGGTTCTGCTCCATTCCATTTAAAATAAATATAATCTATTAGTGTGACGCGCTTCCATCCGTATCCAATACATTGGTTGCAAACACTATAGAAGTAGACAAAGGAGTAGCCTTTCACAGATTGTGAACAGTTGTGTTTCAGTGTTCACTTCAGTCTGTGTTTTTTATTTTTTTAGTGCACATCACGCTCCAGTTACTTGTTCAAGCACTGCTGCTTGTACTCTGCTGAGCGTGTCTCAGTGCCTCATCCTTTTCATTTCTCTCCAATTGGTTCTGCTCCATTCCATTTAAAATAAATATAATCTATTAGTGTGACGCGCTTCCATCCGTATCCAATACATTGGTTGCAAACACTATAGAAGTAGACAAAGGAGTAGCCTTTCACAGATTGTGAACAGTTGTGTTTCAGTGTTCACTTCAGTCTGTGTTTTTTATTTTTTGAGTGCACATCACGCTCCAGTTACTTGTTCAAGCACTGCTGCTTGTACTCTGCTGAGCGTGTCTCAGTGCCTCATCCTTTTCATTTCTCTCCAATTGGTTCTGCTCCATTCCATTTAAAATAAATATAATCTATTAGTGTGACGCGCTTCCATCCGTATCCAATACATTGGTTGCAAACACTATAGAAGTAGACAAAGGAGTAGCCTTTCACAGATTGTGAACAGTTGTGTTTCAGTGTTCACTTCAGTCTGTGTTTTTTATTTTTTGAGTGCACATCACGCTCCAGTTACTTGTTCAAGCACTGCTGCTTGTACTCTGCTGAGCGTGTCTCAGTGCCTCATCCTTTTCATTTCTCTCCAATTGGTTCTGCTCCATTCCATTTAAAATAAATATAATCTATTAGTGTGACGCGCTTCCATCCGTATCCAATACATTGGTTGCAAACACTATAGAAGTAGACAAAGGAGTAGCCTTTCACAGATTGTGAACAGTTGTGTTTCAGTGTTCACTTCAGTCTGTGTTTTTTATTTTTTGAGTGCACATCACGCTCCAGTTACTTGTTCAAGCACTGCTGCTTGTACTCTGCTGAGCGTGTCTCAGTGCCTCATCCTTTTCATTTCTCTCCAATTGGTTCTGCTCCATTCCATTTAAAATAAATATAATCTATTAGTGTGACGCGCTTCCATCCGTATCCAATACATTGGTTGCAAACACTATAGAAGTAGACAAAGGAGTAGCCTTTCACAGATTGTGAACAGTTGTGTTTCAGTGTTCACTTCAGTCTCTGCGTAATAACCACACTTAGGCCTTATAACTTTTCTGACTTTCTTTATCAATCTACCAAGATGAAGAAGTCAGTGAGTAAGGCACGTGGTCGTGGCCGTGGAGTTTCAGCAGGGAGAGGACGTGGGGATTCTGTAGCTGCTGCCGCCCTCAGTGACACAGCATCCACCATTTATCCCCGTGAGCGTTCCTTTATGCGCACTTTGGTAGGAGCTCAGCGTGCCCCCCTGCTGCGGGAAGAACAAATTGAAGCCGTTGTTGGTTGGATGGCAGCCAATGCATCGACTTCAATTCCTTCCACCTCCTCTCAGGAACACAACACTGTTGAGCAACCATCTGTCTGTTCACCGCCTGTCAAATTGGCCAGGCAGTCGAGAGTTCTGTACAGGAGCCAGCTGAGTCTCTGCTTCTGTTCTCAGAATCTGTTGGCTTACAAACACGGGCACAGGCAAGCAGCATTCTGCAATTTGAAGAAGAGGGAGTATGCAGTGATGCACAACAGCTGTGTCTCTCTCAATCTGAAGAGGCGGGTGAGCCAGTGCCGATGGACAGCACACCGCAGAACGCATCTCATGATGATGATGAGACTCAGGTGCCAGGTTTTGTGGAGCATGGTGCTGCCCAGACCATCCAACAGCAGCAGGTGTTGGAAGAGGGTAGTGGAGATGATGAAGTCCGAGACCCAACATGGCGTGAGCAACAGGAAGGTGGTGGGAGCAGCTCTGAGGAAGAGATTGGCCCAACGGTACAAAGAGGAGGGAGAGGTAGGCTGCAGACTCGCTTGCCTGTAGCCTCCAGTTTGGCACGTGTTGGGAGCAGTTCTCTTACAAATGTCAAAATTGGCGCTCCCATGACTTGCACTGCGTGGTCCTTTTTTGACAGACTTGTAGATGATATTTGCTATGTTCAATGCAAGCTGTGTAAGCAAAAAGTTAAAAGAGGTAAAAATATCAGTAACCTGAATACCACAAATATGTGGAAACATGTACGGACAAAGCACGTAGCTGAGTTACAAAGACACACTGGAGATGTAGGCCAACCTACAGCAGCACCTACATCTTCAGGTCGTGTTGGAGCCTCTACCTCCAGCTCACACACACCTGGTTCGGCTTCCTCACAGGATCTCCATGGAAGAACCTTGGTCACTGTTGTCCATAGACAAACTGTTATTCCACCCACAGCAGCAAGTTCACAGTCATCGTCACACTCCCAGACCACAAAACAGCCATCGGTACCACAGGCATGGGATAAAAGACGGCCATACTCGGCAAACCATCCACGAGCACAGGCTCTGAATGCTGGCATTGCAAAACTCCTGTCCCTTGAAATGCTGTCATTCAGGCTGGTGGAGACTGACAGTTTCAGGAACTTAATGGCATTGGCAGTCCCACAATATAATGTGCCAAGCCGATTTTATTTCAGCAGGCAAGCCGTCCCTGCTCTGCAAAAACATGTCGAGGGAAACATTAAACATGCGCTACTAAACGCCGTCAGTAGCAGGGTCCATCTGACCACCGATGCGTGGACCAGTACCCATGGCCAGGGACGATACCTTTCCCTCACTGCCCATTGGGTCAATGTTGTGGAGCCGGGTACAGATCTTGCCAGTGGCGCTGTACGTGTTCTGCCAACTCCAAGGATTGCAGGAATCCAGTCTGTACACATTGATTCCTCCTCCTACTCCAGTTCCTCAGAATCATCGCTGCACGAGCCGTCACGGTATACCTCCACATGGACCCGTGAACGCTTACCTGTTGCGACCGATATGAGCACAGCCGTGGCCAAACGTCAACAGGCCGTCCTGAAATTAATTTCCATGGGAATCGAAGCCACACAGCGCAGGAGCTCTGGGATGCCATCAAGCAGGAGAGCGACGTGTGGTTTTTGTCAGCTAATCTCCAGCCAGGCTTGGTAGTGTGTGACAATGGCCGAAATCTGGTGGCAGCTCTGGGCCTTGGCAACCTCACTCACATACCATGTCTGGCACATGAGCTCAACTTGGTCGTGCAGAGTTTTTTGAGGGACTATCCGGATCTTGATGCACTGCTGCACAAGGTCCGCCTAGAGTGCGCTCACTTGCAACGTTCCAGCATGGCCAGATCGCGCATTGCAGCTCTGCAAGTCAGATTTCGCCTTCCTGAACATCGCATCATATGTGACGTACCCACCAGGTGGAATTCCACGTTACATATGTTGGAGCGGTTGTGTGAGCAGCAGCCAGCAGTAATGGAGTATCAGCTGCAACAGGCGCAATCAACTCGCAATTTGCGCCGTTCACACTTCACCACTACTGAGTGGGCCTCTATGAAGGACATCTGCGACGTTTTGCGTGCGTTTGATGTCTCAACGCGGATGGCGAGTGCAGATGATGCACTAGTCAGCATGACTGTCCCCCTTATCTGCCTGCTTCAGAAATCACTGAAAGCACTAAAGGAAGAGGTTTTGGAAGAGGTGGAGGATGAGGAGTCACAAATTCAATTACCTTCAGGACAGTCAGCGCAACGTGGTTCCTCACAAAGGGCTGGGCAGGGCTCACTTTGTGAGGAGGATGAGGAGGAGGAGATCAATGGAGGAGGAAGAAATCCCTACAGAGGGAGGTACACAACGCTCTAGTCAGTATGTAGAGCGAGGGTGGGGTGATGCAGAGGAGGCAGAGATGACGCCTCTTCCAGAGGACAACCTTTGTTGGCCAGTTGGGAGTCTGCAGCACATGGTTGATTTCATGCTTCAGTGCCTGAGAAACGACCGCCGCATCGCCCACATTCTCACCACGTCAGATTATTGGGTGTACACCCTCCTAGACCCTCGCTACCGGGACAACTTACAAACCCTCATCACACCGGTGAACCGGGACCGTAAAATGCAGGAGTACCAAGACACACTGGTGCAATCCATACTGTTGTACATTCCAGCCGAGAGAGCTGCTGCTGCTACTGCTTTACAAAGCAGCTCTGTGCGTCGAGGCAGTGTAGACACCTCTACAACAAGAGGGAGCACAAGCAGCGCCTCTGCACAGGGCAAGAGCTGTATGTTACAAATGTGGCGAAGTTTTGTGACAGCGCCAGAAAGGTCTACACCATCCGAGACGGCTCCAGTCACCAGGAAGAAACGTTTCCGTAAGATGGTGACAGACTACTTGGCTTTCCCTCTAAGTGTACTCCCAGATGCCTCTTCCCCTTTCAAATTTTGCGTCTCTAAGTTGGATACATGGCCAGAGCTTAGCCAGTATGCATTGGAGGTGCTGGCTTGCCCTGCTGCCAGTGTATTATCTGAGCACGTCTTTAGTGCTGCAGGTGGTGTAGTAACAGACCGTCGCATGCGACTATCCTCAGAGAATGTAGACCGGCTTACTTTTCTGAAAATGAACAAGGCATGGATCTCACCTGAATTTGCCTGTCCGTTTTCAGATTAAATAACTGTTTGGCAACGTTTTCCATGTCTCCTGTTATGTTCATCTTTCTACCACCTGAACTCTACTCCCTGGGCTACAACACCGCCATTTGTTGCTCGTAAGTAATTGGCAGGGGTACTGACTCCTGGCCAGCCTGGTTACAGCACGACAGCTGTTTCCTGGCAGTGTGAACGTCAATTATCCTCCAATAAGTTGTGCTGTCGTGTTGCATTCGGGTTAGCCGACTCTATGGTGCCTGCAGTTTAGGTGATTCCTATGTGTGCTGTGGGATATGTAAATAAATGCTGTTTCCATTATGACAATAGGACAAGCACCCACTGTAGGACTGTGTGATTCGGTAACTGCGGACGGCTTGCGTCCTGTCAACTTACATTTCATGGGTGCGTTCTGCTACCCGTCCGGGGTCCAGTACCGTCAACTGGTTCTCCCCAGTGCCTTTGGCCTAGGTGCCTCCATCTCCGTATCCGAGTTCCACAACGTCTGCTGGTCCTTGGTAGTGCTTTGGAGCACAGGTACCTCCTGCTTAGTAACCGTGTCACAGTAACGTCAGCTGGTACTCGGTTGTGACATTGCCTTTTTCCTTCTGCTACCCGTCCGGGGTCCAGTACCGTCAACTGGTTCTCCCCAGTGCCTTTGGCCTAGGTGCCTCCATCTCCGTATCCGAGTTCCACCAACGTCTGCTGGTCCTTGGTAGTGCTTTGGAGCACAGGTACCTCCTGCTTAGTAACCGTGTCACAGTAACGTCAGCTGGTACTCGGTTGTGACATTGCCTCTTTTCCTTCTGCTACCCGTCCGGGTCCAGTACGTCAACTGGTCCCATGCCTTGGTCTAGTGCCTCATCCGTATCCGAGTTCCACCAACTCTGCTGGTCTTGTATGCTTGGACACAGTACCCCTGCTTAGTACGGTCACAGTAACTCACTGGTACCGTGTGACATGCTTTCTGCTACCCGTCCGGTCCAGTACCGTCAACTGTTCCCATGCCTTTGCCAGGTGCTCCATCTCCATCCGAGTTCCACACGTCTGCTGGTCCTTGGTAGTGCTTTGGAGCACAGGTACCTCCTGCTTAGTAACCGTGTCACAGTAACGTCAGCTGGTACTCGGTTGTGACATTGCCTCTTTTCCTTCTGCTGCCCCTCCGGGTTCCAGCACAGTCAGCTGGTCCTCGTTACTTCCATTGTCTCTTGCTCCATCTGATACCCGTCCGGGTTCCAGTAACGTCAGCTGGTTCTCGGAAATTAGACGACCTTAAAACTACAAGATACAGAACAAGAGACAGAAGAACAATAAGTAGAAGATCAAAAAGCAGAAGAACATGAAGTATAAGACCAAAATGAAGAGCAAAATATATGCTCTAAATTCTAAGCAGAAGAAGACTAAGCAGTGTATGGGGGTGAGTCCGTTCCTCCTCGTGGTGCCCCTGGAAAATGCCTGCTGCTGCAGGCTAAACTGAACACGGCAAATACTGTTGTAATTTAAATCTTTTGTGACAGCAAGAACGGAAGAATGAAAAATTCATACTTTTACAGATTACAAGTACAGGAATCTCTGTCACAAATAAGAATATGATGAAGAAGATGAAGAGGAAGAAGATGAAGAATTTGAATATGAAGAAGATTAATAGTTTAATAATAACAATATGAGTAATGTAAACAAAAACATGAATAGCAAGAAGTTTAAGAAGAAGATTAAGAAGGTGAAGATGAAGAATAATTTGATGAGAAAGATGATGCTGCTGAAGATTATGAAGGAGAAAGTGTGTCAAAAGTTAAAAAGGTGAAGAGCATGGAAGTTGTGAAACATACATATTTGCCAAAATAGAAAAAAGGTTAACAACATTGTCAATTTGTTCGTCAATCCAAACGTATTTCCAAAAAAAATATATTAATGCTATTCCAATGCATTGGGTTAAACATGTATGCCTTTATTGTCTCCTCAACCTCCCCCAATACATTCTACATTACTCTTTGTTGTTTTCCTTCATGTACAATTAACCAACAAGGCAAGAATGGGTTTTTTTTAATGTCGATATTTGGTTCCCATAGACTTACATGGGACTTCCGGTATCGGTATCGGGTATCGCCGATATTTTAGTGATATCGGCGATACCATTCCGATCCGATATTTTTAGATATCGAGCAGTATCGCTCAACACTACTCAGGAGATTAGAAAGAAAATTATAGACAAACATGTTAAAGGTAAAAGTTATAAGACCATCTCCAAGCAGCTTGATGTTCCTTTTACTACAGTTGGACATATTATTTAGAAATTCAAGCTCCATGGAACTGTAGCCAACCTCCCTGGACTTGGCAGCAATAGGAAAATTGATGACAAATCAAAGAGACGGATAATACGAATGGTAACAAAAGAGCCCAGAAAAACTTCTAAACAGATTAAAGGTGAACTTCAAGCTCAAGGAACCTCAGTGTCAGATCGCGCCATCTGTCGTTGTATGAGCCAAAGTGGACTTCATGGGAGACGACCAAGGAAGACACCATTGTTAAAAAAAAAAATCATAAAAAGCCAGACTGGAAATTGCCAAACTACATGTTGACAAGCCACAGAGCTTCTGGGAGAATGTACTATGGACAGATGAGACAAAAATTGAACTTTTTGGCAAGGCACATCAGCTCTATGTTCACAGATGGAAAAAGGAAGCATATCAAGAACACTGTCCCTACTGTGAAACATGGAGGAGGCTCTGTTATGTTCTGTGGCTGCTTTGCTGCATCCGGCACAGGGTGTCTAGAATCTGTGCAGGGTACAATGAAATCTCAAGGCTATCAAGGGATTCTAGAGAGAAATGTGCTGCCAAGTGTCAGAAATCTTGGTCTCAGTCGAAGGTCATGGGTCTTGCAACAGGATAATGACCCAAAACACACAGCTAAAAACACCCAAGAATGGCTAAGAGGAAAACATTGGACTACTCTGAAGTGGCCTTCTATGAGCCGTGACCTAAATCCTAGAGATGAGCGACTTTGACTTTTTTCGGGTCGAGTCGGGTTTTGGACCACCCGGCTTTCACAAAACAAGATTGGCCGACTAGCTCGCGGCAAAAGTCGGAGGTCGACAAAAAAGCGAAACCCGACCCCAATGTAAGTCAATGGGGAATAACAGTCGCCAGTGAGTGGAGGACAGTAAACACACCTATAGTACACATTTCAATGCCAACAACATCAATTCTTATCACTTAAGCTTGTCAACCTTAATTAACTTTATAATAAAAGTGAATCATTGAAAACTGGGGGTTATTTAGCTAAAGTTGTGGGGGGGGCAGGGCTGGCTCCAGGTTTTCGTGGGCCCCAGGCCAAAGAGTCTCAGTGGACCCCTTTAACACATACCACAATTCATGATGCTCCGATACGGCAGAGAAATATAGGTATAGTACAATGCCAAAAACTTCACTTCTTACATTACATGAGTGATATCTATTTTAAATTCTACAATAGCTCAAAAAACTGACAGTATAGTCCTCCATACAGTATTATGGGCACCACATAGTGCGCTATACAGAATAATGAGCCCCATATATTGCTCTATACAGAATAATGAGCCCCATATATTGCTCAATACAGAATGGGCTCCATATAATGCTCCATACAGAATAGGCCCCATATGTGCTCCATATATAAAGGGCCCTATATGATGCACCATAAATAATGAACCCCATATGATACTCTAGTAAATGATGGGCCCCATATATGATGCACCAGTGTATGATGAACCCCATATAATGCTCCAAATATAATGGTCCCCATATATAATGCTCCATATATAATGGTCTCCATGTGATGCTCCATATATAATGTGCCCCATATGATGCGCCATATATAATGGGCCCCATATGAATCTCCAGTATATGATGTGCCCCTTGGACGATGCTCCAGTGTATAATGGGCCCGTTCTATGATGCTCAAGTGTATGATGGGCCCCATATATAAGTCTCCAGGGTATAATGCTCCCCATATATTGCTCCAACCATTAAAAAAAATGAAATACCTCTCCTCGCTGAGCACTGCTCTACTCTGGACTCATCAGCGTCGCCATCTTCCAGCTCTCTGCACTGTGACTGTTCAGGCAGAGGGCATACAGACGTGACATCATCGCGCTCTCTGACCTGAATGTCACTGTCAGGAAACGCGGATGACGTCACAGCGGTGGAGCAGTGAGAGGTAAGTATTGCAAGTGCTGGGGCCCTGAGCTAGCAGGGGGGGCACACTTGTGGGGCCAGGAACTGGCACAGGGCCCCTCATAGTACGCCGGTGTCTCTGACAGCGAGTGGGCCCCCACCTACTCAGGGCACCGGCACCTGCCCGGATGCGCCAGGTGCTGACCCTGGCCCTGGGGGGGTACAGCCCAGTTAGGGAGGTGGAAAAACTGGCATATGTTGAGGTGTAGGCTGGACGTTCAGCAGCTGCAAATGGAGGAATTGGAGAAGTCGGAGGAAGAGGAGGACAATGCGAGCTATTTTGCTGGCAACCTATGTGTCATCAGGAGAAGGTGCTACAAAATCCTTTGAAACCCAGGCATGGTTCATTTTAATGAAGGTGAGATCACCTACATTTTGGGGCGACAGCCAGGTCCTTCTTTCTGTCAGGATTGATCCAGCTGCACTGAAGACTCTTTCTGATAGCACACTACCAGCAGGGCAAGCAAGCTCCTGTAAGGCACATTGTGCCAATTCAGGCCAGGTGTCTAGTTTACAGGCCCAGTAGTCAAAGGGGAATGAACTGTGAGGGAAACATCATAGGGGAGGAGAGTAATTTTGAACCATAGTTGACAACTGTTGTCTCCTGTCTGTTGCAATCGATTCAGTATTACCAGTCGTGTGAGCGGTACTCGAGAAATCAGACCACAACATGGTCATGAAACCCCTGTCTCCAACGCCACTTCGGCTGTGTGCACCACAAACACCTCTTCCATTTGGCCCAGTACGGCTCGTGGTAGAACCTGCACCACTGCTGTGTGCTGGGAATGCCTCTAACAAACGGTTACCAGAGTTGCTTGTTTGGTCGCTAATATTAGCTCTAGGTTCTCCTGTGGCATGATGTTCTGTAATTTGCCTTTATAGCATGGATCGAGGATGCTGGCCAACCAGAAGTTGTCATCCTTCATAATTTTGGCAATGCGGGGGTCCCTTTTTAGGATCCGCAAGGCATAATCACACATGTGGGCCAATGTTCCAGGTGTCAATGATGCACTGCCAGTGGTGGGTGGAGGAGCACTTTCTGCCAAATCCACATCCCTCCATTCACGCACAAACCCTGTATCTGACCTTGGCAAGCCAACATTTTCTCTTGCCACCTGAGAAGCATCATCCTCCCCAAAATAATCATCGCCCTCATCCTCATCCTCCTCCTCTTCCTCTTCTTCCTCCACCTCGTCCAGGACAGTTCTCTGAGCAGACAATGCCTGACTGTCATGAAGGCTTCCCTCCTCCTCCTCCTCCTCCTCCGCTGCAGACGCCTGATCCTTAATGTGCGTCAAAGTTTGCATGAGCAGATGCATAAGTGGGATGCTCATGCATATGATGGCGTCGTCTGCGCTTAACAGCCGTGTGCATTCCTCAAAACACTGAAGGACTTTACAGAGGTCTTTCAGCTTTGACCACTGCACACCCGACAACTCCATGTCCGCCCTCAAACTGCCTGCCCGTGGATCCTCCCACAAATGCATTACAGCCTGCCTCTGTTTGCACAGCCTCTCAACCATGTGCATGGTGGAGTTCCACCTTTTTGCAATGTCTATGATTCGGCGATGCTTGGGGAGGTGGAGCGATCGTTGCAGCCTCTGCATACGACTGGAGTCTACGGGCGAGCGATGGATGTGCGAGCACAGTCTTCGCACCTTATGGAGCAGGGTTGGTAACTCCGGATAATTATTTATGAAGCACTGCAGCACTAGGTTCAAGGTGTGAGCCAGGCAAGGAATGTGCCTGAGTTTTGCCAGGGCTATGGCCGCCACAAAATTACGGCCGTTATCTCTGACTACCTTGCCTGGCTCAAGATGTAGACTGCCCAGCCATGACTCAGTTTCTCGCTGCAAGTAGTCGGCCAGTACCTACACGGTGTGTCTGTTGTTGCCCAAAGACATCATCTTTAAAACAGCCTGCTGACGCTTACCACTAGCTGATCGATAGTGGGACACCTCGTGTGCAACACTGGCAGCTCCGGATGGAGACTCGTGCGACTGCGCTTTGTCGACGAGCTTTTGCTTCTGGAGGAGGAGGAGGGTCGATCGCCTACAGTCAACTGTTGCCTATACCGTGGGCTATTAATACAGAATATACCGCACACTCTATGGAATTCCATGCAAAATAGTAAATTTTATTTGTGACAACACAGGGAGCAAAGTATAAAGCGATTGAACGGAATGGCTGACGTTTCGACTCTCCCGAGTCTTAATCATAACATCGCTAAAAGACAAAACAAGGTGTAAGTATCATTGGTCATACATATCGAAACAAAGAGAATTAAAACAAAAAGAATTAAAACAAAAATATCACTTCAAAACAAGTAAATAGCAACGTAGAAAACAACAGGCACCAATTAATTGAGGAAAATTACATGAAAGTTATACATAAAAAAAGGGAAAATGAGGAAAAGGTGAGAGCCCAAGCCGATATATGCAAAAAAAAGGATAAAAGGCAAAGGTAAGCATGTACACGGAGAAAACAGGATTACCTTTAGTCATGTCAAAGTAGGTTCCTAAAGGAAAATGTGCACTAAACCATGTACGTTTACTTAAATCCAGAGAAACCCACTGGATTTACACCTTGGATACATTAACACCACGTGGTCTGAATAGGGAAATTGACTGGTCTATGTAAATTGCCTCTATGATGTACTTATTATACTAATCATTCTATGTCGTCTTTCCCCAGACCAGTTAAAGCTACACCATCCCGGTGAGTCTCTGTCAGACCTCCATAGCAACTTATGCCCCATGAATATATCCCTCCATGATTGTCCCATCCCCTGTGACATTATTTCCATAGGTCCTTTTATTAATGTAAACAATATTTGCAACTTAATACCCTGAGAACGTTGGTACATACCGTATGTCTCTATGGTTGCCAATGGCTTTCCACTACTTTCCGCTTTCATAGGTGCATTTACTATGGCTAGGCACATATTCAGCGATAATTCCTATCCAGCTCATACACTGGTGCTGCTTCACTCAACAGGAAGTGATGTCCGGACCGGATGACGCACTTCCGGACCGGATGACACACTTCCGGTCCGGCGGTCACCATGGACGCTTTATAACCTGGCGTTCTCCTGCTGATTACACGCCACCCACAGCAGGGCGCGGGAGCGCCGCTCAGAAACACCACTCAGCAGGTAATCATCCACTATACCCCAACGATATTCTATCGCTGCCTTTCTAGCTGTAATTTCAATGCACAGCCTTTCAGCATAACGAGCATTGACACATGCTTCTCCAATGGCAAGCTTTACTACAGAGACACGTGGTCGTTATATACAATAAGTGTGATGCCCATATATCTAGGCTACAATGCTCTGCACACCAAGTGACAACATTTTTATCATTTATACCTATCTACCATGCACAGTTAAGCCCTCACACTCAGAGTATTATGATGTACCTCACCTCATGATTACATGATACACTTAATGCCATATCATTGTTTTGAGGACATGAATATAATGATTTTTCCTCTTTCTACTGGCATCTCTGATTATAGGTGCACTATTACTCTGGAAGGTGCATTATTATCCTCATTTGGATTTTCTGGTATTTACTGTGTATTCTCAAGGTATTTGAACACTCCTAGCCCTAAGCTATCTAATTATTGGGCCTTTCATTTTGATTCTAATATCACACTTTTTTCCATAGAATCTCTTCACATTTTCCTTTAGGAACCTACTTTGACATGACTAAAGGTAATCCAGTTTTCTCTGTGTACATACTTTCCTTTGCCTTTTATCCTTTTTTTTGCATATATCGGCTTGGGCTCTCACCTTTTCCTCATTTTCCTTTTTTTATGTGTAACTTTCATGTAATTTTCCTCAATCAATTGGTGCCTGTTGTTTTCTATGTTGTTATTTTCTTTGAAAATTTACTTGTTTTGAAGTGATATTTTTGTTTTAATTCTTTTTGTTTTAATTCTCTTTGTTTCGATATGTATGACCAATGATACTTACACCTTGTTTTGTCTTTTAGCGATGTTATGATTAAGACTCGGGAGAGTCGAAACGTCAGCCATTCCATTCAATCGCTTTATACTTTGCTCCCTGTGTTGTCACAAATAAAATTTACTATTTTGCATGGAATTCCATAGAGTGTGCAGTATATTCTGTATTCCCAGTATTTAGGACGTTCTGTCCACTATACCTGCACCTCGACCTATTTAGACCGAGTGCACACCATTAATCCTCATATACCATGGGCTAGGCAGCACTATCCCACCGCTGCTGTCACCTGTGGACCCTGCATTCACCACATTAACCCAGTGCGCAGTGATGGACATGTAACGGCCCTGGCCATGCCTACTGGCCCATGCATCTGTTGTGAGGTGCACCTTTCCACTCACTGATTGTTTGAGTGCATGGACAATGCTGTCTTTCACATGCAGGTGGAGGGCAGGGATGGCTTTTCTAGAAAAGAAGTGCCGACTGGGTAGGTCATAGCGTGGGACAGCGTAGGCCATGAGCTCTCGGAACGCTGCACTTTCAACCAAACATAAGGGCATCATCTCTAATGAGATCAGTTTGGCAATGTAGGCATTCAAAGCCAGTGAGGTTTTGTAGTCCGTCCACGCTTGCAAGTGCATGGTGTTTAAATGTCTAAGCATGCAACTAGTATTCAATTTTCTGAGATTTTTCCCTCGGCTAAAGGTCCTTCTGCACTTCTTACAGATAACCTTTGCCTCATCAATAGGATTTTGGTCAAAAAAGTGCCACACTGCACTCTTCCTACTATGGGATAGATTTTCAGGGCTTGCACGCTGTGCTAATTTGACCGTCTGGCCAAGCTGTACTGCAACTCTTTTTGTTTTATTAACACATTTTTGGACTGCTACGGGCCTGCCAGATAACCGCAGCTGCAATGTCGATGCCTGCTGCGGATCCTCCTCCTCTTCTGAGCTATTGCCAGCGGCACCCTCTTCCCCCAATGGATGCCAATCCGGGTCAACAACTGGGTCATCCATCACCTCCTCTTCAATTTCATCTGCACCTTCCTCTGTGTCACCGTGTAAGGTGGTATAGTATGCTGGAAGGGGCACCTGAGTTTCATTAGGGTCAGATTCTGGCTCAGTAGACTGCGAGGGCAATGTAGTGCTCTGGGTGAATGTACCAGCAGAATCATATAGCAGTGGCTGTGCATCAGTGCACTCCATGTCATATTCATGTTGGACTGGGGAATTCAGGACTTGACTTGATAACCCAGGTATGGTATGTGAAAAGAGCTCCATGGAGTAATGTGAAGTGTGGCCTGCCGCATCCTTCACTTTTGGTGGGGGTGAAGGACACAAGGAAAGGTGTCGTTCCTGACCAGGAGCCTGCACTGACGACTCAGTGCTTGCATTTTTTGAAACTTCAGAAGAGGAGGCAATAGAGCTGGAGGCTGTTTCGGCAATGTAAACCAAAATCTGTTCCTGATGCTCCGGCTTTAAAAGCGGTGTACCTACTCCCAGAAAAGGGAGCCTTCCAGGCCTTCTGGAGCCAGATGGTGACGCAGGCTCAACACCTCCTGCCTTAGGTGCTATTGTGCTTTTGGCACTACCAGAAGATGCATTACCATCACCACCATCAGTACCAGGTGGCCCCCCACAGCCACGTCCCCGGCCTCTTCCACCATACTTCCTCATGTTTGGAAAAATGTACCAAAAATACCAGCAGATATATGGTACTGTATGAGGAGCGTACAGCCTTATATGGCGTAGGGGAAAATTGCAATCTCCGTATATATTTCCGAACTCACACACAGACGCTCACTCAGTATGGATTTGATCGTAATACAAAGAGCAGATATACGGTACTGTATCAGAAGCATACAGCTGTATACGGTGTAGGGGAAAATTGCAATCTCAGTATATATTTCCGGAGTCACACACAGATAGTCAGCATGTATTTGTCCGTGATACCAGCCAGTACACGGTAGTGTGTGAGGAGCGTACAGCTCTACTGTATACGGTGTGGGAAGAAATGAACGGTCAGTAAGTGTGCAGAAAAAAAAGAATAAAAGTATTAGTGCTGTGTAAAAAGCAGTCTGCACAGCAGTGTACACACAGCAATACAGCTATCAGGCAGCCTAATAACCAGCGCTGCTGCACACAAAAAAATCCTCCCCTGTCTCTGCACACTAACTGTACAGCACAATTGCTATCAGCACAAGCACAGAAGAACTTTCTTTTCCTGCCTAACTCCCTACTGATAAACAGCATCAGCAACCTCTCCCTACTGTTAATATCGGCAGAAGTAAAATGGAGGTCGGCGCTCAGGGTTTTTATAGACACTATGACGCCCCCCAAAGCAAGCCAATCACTGCAATGCTCTTCTCTAAGATGGTGGTGGACGCTCCACATGTCATCTCGTTGCCCACAGTGTACGTCCTTGCTCATTGGCTGAAAAAAGGCGCCTGCAAGCATTATGGGAAAACTGACTTGGGTTTGGGTGCTGGGGTCGACGACCGCATGGACCAACTAAACCCGACTTTGGCGAAAGTAGGCGACTTTTGAATCTGACCGACCTGTTTCGCTTAACTCTACTGATTATGTCTTGCGGATCCTAAAAAGGGACCCCTTCATTGCCAAAATTATGAAGGATGACGACTACTGGTTGGCCAGCATCCTCGATCCACGCTATAAAGGCAAATTATAGAACATCATGCCACAGGAGAACCTAGAGCTAATATTGGCGAACAAACAAGCAACTCTGGTAAACCGTTTGTTAGAGGCATTCCCAGCACACAGCAGCGGTGTAGGTTCTACCACGAGCCGTACTGGGCCAAATGGAAGAGGTGTTCGTGGTGCACACAGCCGAAGTGGTGTTGGAGACAAGGGTTTCATGACCATGTTGTGGACTGATTTCTCAAGTACCGCTCACACGACTATTAATACTGAATCGATTGCAACAGACAGGAGACCGCAGTTGGCAACTATGGTTCAAAATTACTTCTCCTCCCCTATCGATGTTCTCCCTCACAGTTCATTCCCCTTTGACTACTGGGCCTGTAAACTGGACACCTGGCCTGAATTGGCACAATATGCCTTACAGGAGCTCGCTTGCCCTGCTGGTAGTGTGCTATCAGAAAGAGTCTTCAGTGCTGCTGGATCAATCCTGACAGAAAGAAGGTCCCGGCTGTCGACCCAAAATGTTGGTGATCTTACCTTCAATAAAATGAACCATGCCTGGGTTTCAAAGGATTTTGTACCACCTTCCCCTGTTGACACGTAGGTTGCCAGCAAAATGGCTCACTTTGTCCTCCTCTTCCTCCCACTTCTCCAATTCCTCCATTTGCAGCTGCTGAATGTCCAGCCTACACCTCAACATATGCCAGTTTTTCCACCTCCCTAACTGGGCTGTACCCCCCCCAGGGCCGGCGTCAGCACCTGGCAAACCCGGTCAAGTGCTGGGGCCCTGAGCAGGTGGGGGGCCCACTCACCATCAGAGACACCGGCGCTCTATGAGGGGCCCTGTGCCAGTGCTGGCGCCCACTAGTGGGCCCCCCTGCTAGCTCAGGGCCCCAGCACTTGCAATACTTACCTCTCCCTGCTCCACCGCTGTGACGCCTTCCGCATTTCCTGACAGTGACATTCAGGTCAGAGAGCGCGATGGCGTCACGTCTGTGCGCCCTCTGCCTGAACAGTCACAGTGCAGAGAGCTGGAAGATGGCGACGCTGATGAGTCCAGAGTAGAGCAGTGCCCAGCGAGGAGAGGTATTTCATTTTTTTAATGCTTGGAGCAATGTATTTTGAGCATTATACACTGGAGAATTATATATGGGGCCCATCATACACTTGAGCAACATAGATAGGGTCCATTATACACTGGAGCATTATATACGAGGCACATCATACACTGGAGCATTATAAACAGGGCCCATTATACACTGGAGCATCATGTGGGGCCGATTATACAGTTAGGTCCATAAATATTTGGACAGAGACAACATTTATCTAATTTTGGTTCTAGACATTACCACAATGAATTTGAAACAAAACAAATCAGATGCAGTTGAAGTTCAGACTTTCAGCTTTCATTTGAGGGTATCCACATTAAAATTGGATGAAGGGTTTAGGAGTTTCAGCTCCTTAACATGTGCCACCCTGTTTTTAAAGGGACCAAAAGTAATTGAACAATTGACTCCAAGGCTATTTCATGGACAGGTGTGGGCAATCCCTTCATTATATCATTCTCAATTAAGCAGATAAAAGGGCTAGTGTTGATTTGAGGTGTGGTGTTTGCATTTGGAAGGTTTAGCTGTGAAGGAAACATGCGGTCAAAGGAGCTCTCCATGCAGGTGAAACAAGCTATCCTTAAGCTGCAAAAAACAGAAAAAACCCATCCGAGAAATTGCTACAACTTTAGGAGTGGCAAAATCTACAGTTTGGTACATTCTGAGAAAGAAAGAAAGCACTGGTGAACTCATCAATGCAAAAAGACCTGGGCGCCCACGGAAGACAACAGTGGTGGATGATCGCAGAATACTCTCCATGGTGAAGAGAAACCCCTTCACAACAGTCAACCAAGTGAACAACACTCTCCAGGAGGTAGGCGTATCAATATCCAAATCTACCATAAAGAGAAGACTGCATGAAATTAAATACAGAGGGTTCACTGCACGGTGCAAGCCACTCATAAGAATCAAGAATAAAAAGGCTAGGCTGGACTTTGCTAAAAAACATCTAAAAAAGCCAGCACAGTTCTGGAAGAACATTCTTTGGACAGATGAAACCAAGATCAACCTCTACTAGAATGATGGAAAGAGAAAAGTATGGTGAAGGCGTGGTACAGCTCATGATCCAAAGCATACCACATCATCTGTAAAACATGGCGGAAGCAGTGTGATGGCTTGGGCATGCATGGCTGCCAGTGGCACTGGGTCACTAGTGTTTATTGATGATGTGACACAGGACAGAAACAGCCGAATGAATTCTGAGGTATTCAGAGCCATACTGTGTGCTCAGATCCAGCCAAATGCAGCCAAACTGATTGGTCGTCGTTTCATACTACAGATGGACAATGACCCAAAACATAAAGCCAAAGCAACCCAGGAGTTTATTAAAGCAAAGAAGTGGAATATTCTTGAATGGCCAAGTCAGTCACCTGATCTCAACCCAATTGAACATGCATTTCACTTGTTAAAGACTAAACTTCAGACAGAAAGGCCCACAAACAAACAACAACTGAAAACCACCGCGGTGAAGGCCTGGCAGAGCATCAAAAAGAAGGAAACACAGTGTCTGGTGATGTCCATGAGTTCAAGACTTCAGGCAGTCATTGCTAACAAAGGGTTTTCAACCAAGTACTAGAAATGAACATTTTATTTACAATATTTAATCTGTCCAATTACTTTTGGTCCCTTTAAAAACAGGGTGGCACATGTTAAGGAGCTGAAACCCTAAACCCTTCATCCAATTTTAATGTGGATACCCTCAAATGAAAGCTGAAAGTCTGAACTTCAACTGCATCTGATTTGTTTTGTTTCAAATTCATTGTGGTAATGTCTAGAACCAAAATTGTTGTGAATGGACTTGAAATGAGTTCTGAGCAGAGGCTCCCTCTGGTGGTTACAAGCGGTACTGGACTGTCCAGTGAAGATTGTGAGGATTGGGAATCAGGTGTTACTGACTGGTCTTATTTAAGGGAGTCGCCTTCCCATCAGGGTTGCCGGTGACCAATTGTTCTGGTCTCAATCCTTGATTCCTGTTTCCTTTGTAGCCTGCTGTGTTGTGTCTGCATCTCCTGCTAACAGATAAGACATTTTCTTCTTTTTGTTTTTGTGCTTGATTTTTGCATTTTGTCCTGCACTTCTGTGGGGGCCTTCTGGGTCCCTCCGGAGGCTTTTGCCCTCTCAGTTTAGTTCAGCCACTGATGTTTGTACATTTGCTTTTTCCAGTTTTTTCAGTGGCTGCTTTTTTGATTTTGTTACACCAGAGAACTAATTTAGGTGGTAGAGGTCGTGTGATCTCAGGTGTTTTTGAAATTAGTAGAGTTGGTGCTTTTCAGGGTTTTTTGGGATTGCAGTAAGTGCCCTTCCTATCCTTTTCTATTTAGGTAGTTTGGGCCCCAACGTTTGCTCATACTATTTTCTGTCTGTGTCAGTATTTCCTCTTGTCTAACCGCCATTACATGTTTGGGGGCTTTCTATGTTCTTTGGGGATCTGCTCCGGGGCAGATAGCTTTCCTCTTTCTATCTTTAGGTGTAGTTAGTTTCTCAGGCTGTGACGAGGCATCTAGGACCAACGTAGGAACGCTCCACGGCTGCCTCTAGTTGTGGTGGTTAGTCAGGGTACTGCAATCTCATAGATTCCAACTGCTCTGGTGTATTTCCTTTTTTACCTGCACTCCTCAGCTACCGAATCATAACAGTATCACCGGCCCAAAAAATTGAATGGTACTCACATAAGGGAAAAATATTGTGAAAGAAAAAAAGGTTGTCAGAGTTGTCAGAAATATTTTTCTGTTTGTTGCATTTTTTTTTTCCCTCTGTATCTCTGGGTGCTGGGGAGGATTTTTTCTCTCAATGGAGTTTGCACAGTTGTCTGGCCGTGTGTATCAGCTTGCCACTGAGGTTCGGAGTATTGCTACCTATCTTGCTAGGTTGCCTGTTGTGGAACCTAGGATTCCCATGCCAGATTTGTTTTTGGGGGATCGAGCCAAGTTTCTGAATTTTAAAAATAATTGTAAATTGTTTTTTGCCTTAAAATCTAAGTCCTCAGGGAACGCAGCGCAGCAGGTTCAAATTGTCATCTCTCTCCTGCGCGGCGATCCTCAGGATTGGGCTTTTTCCCTGACACCTGGGGATCCTGTTTTGAGTGATGTTGATGCATTTTTTCAGGCCTTGGGGTTATTGTACGATGAGCCTAATGTCACTGATCAAGCTGAAAAAGCCTTGTTGGCATTAAATCAGGGGCTTGATGACGCTGAGTTATACTGTCAGAGATTCCGTAGGTGGGCATCCAAAAAAAGGCTGCCCTCAAGCATACTAAAGCATGACAACATAGAATATATGAAATTTTGAATAGCAATATGGCCTTGGAATACAAGGAAAAACCTGAGACGCTTAGTATAAATATTTGGCCAAACATTTTAAAGCTCAACAACCATCGTCAAGGTGGTCTCAATTCTGTTGAGTCCCTAACCTAATGTGAACATACCTCTATTAGGCTGATATCTGAATTTCTGGGCGAATATGCACCTCTGTCAGTAATGCCTGCATATATGGGTAAAGTAGGGAGCCGGTGTAATTAAAATCACCACCTGGTGGGAGCGGAGTGCTCGGTCAGCAAGCTAACATTCAAAAGACAAAAAACCTGACTGGCACTTCCAGACTAATGTGAACTAGGTGCAAACCAAAGGGAGCCACCCTCATGTAAAACATCCAAAAAAAAAAAGGCTGCACTCAAGCATACTAAAGCATGACAACATAGAATATATGAAATTTTGAATAGCAATATGGCCTTGGAATACAAGGAAAAACCTGAGACGCTTAGTATAAATATTTGGCCAAACATTTTAAAGCTCAACAACCATCGTCAAGGTGGTCTCAATTCTGTTGAGTCCCTAACCTAATGTGAACATACCTCTATTAGGCTGATATCTGAATTTCTGGGCGAATATGCACCTCTGTCAGTAATGCCTGCATATATGGGTAAAGTAGGGAGCCGGTGTAATTAAAATCACCACCTGGTGGTGGATTTGGATGTTTTACATGAGGGTGGCTCCCTTTGGTTTGCACCTAGTTCACATTAGTCTGGAAGTGCCAGTCAGGTTTTTTGTCTTCCGTAGGTGGGCAGTCCTGACCAAATGGAATGACGATGCTTTGGCAGCCCTTTTTCGGAAGGGTCTGTCAGATAATGTAAAGGATATTATGGTGGGATTCCCTGTCCCCTCTGGTCTCAATGATTCTATGTCATTAGCGATTCAAATTGACAGACGTTTGCGTGAGCGGAGAAGTATGCGTGGAATAGTGTTGCCTTGTGAACCTGCTTCTGAATCCATGCAGTGTGATAAAGTGGTTTCTGGGACACAGCGTCATGAGTTTCGAAAGCGCAATGGGTTATGTTTCTACTGTGGTGATGCCTCTCATGCTATTTCAGTCTGCCCTAAGCGGGGAAGACGTTTTGCACGCTCAGTTGTCTTGGGTAGTGTTCAGACTAAGTTTTTATTAACTGTTACTCTGATATGCTCTCTGTCCTCATTTTTTGCTCAGGCTTTCGTTGATTCGGGAACAACTATTAACCTGATGGATTTTGATTTTGCTAAACGTTGTGGGTTTCCCTTGATACCCCTACAGAAGCCTATTCCCCTACTGGGAATCGATTCTACCCCTTTGGCTGAGAATAAACCTCAGTTCTCTACTCAGGTGATAATGAGGGTCGAACCTGATCATCAGGAGAGCTGCAAATTTTTGGTTCTGTATAATCTGCATGACATTATCGTGCTGGGTTTCCCTTGGTTACAGTCTCATAATCCTGTTTTGGATTGGAAATCTGTGTCTGTAACCAGTTGGGGCTGCCAATGTGTTAATACCAACACTCCTGTTTTTTCTGCCTCCCCTCAGGCTCAGGATGTTCCTGACTTTTTGATTGATTTTTCTGATGTGTTTAGCAAAAATAAATCTGCATCCTTGCCTCCCCATAGGAGCTATGACTGCGCTATTGAATTAGTGCCTGGTAGTAAATTCCCTAAAGGTCGCCTTTTTAACTTGTCTGTACCTGAACATGACGCTATGCTGTCTTATATCAAGGAGTCATTGGAGAAAGGTCATATCAGACCATCCTCTTCACCCTTAGGTGCCGGTTTTTTCTTTGTAGCCAAAAAGGATGGTTCATTAAGGCCGTGTATTGATTATCGTCTTTTGAACAATATTACTGTGAAATATCAATACCCGTTACCCTTGATTTCTGACCTGTTTTCCAGGGTGAAAAACGCTACTTGGTTTACCAAGCTTGACCTCAGGGGGGCATATAACCTTATTCGCATTAAGCACGAGGATGAATGGAAGACGGCATTTAACACCCCTGAGGGGCATTTTGAGTACCTTGTGATGCCCTTTGGGCTCACTAATGCTCCTTCTGTCTTCCAGTCCTTCATGAATGACATTTTCAGGGATTTTGTGGATAAATTTCTGATCGTTTATTTGGATGATATCTTGATTTTTTTCCAATGACTGGGACTCTCATGTGAAACATGTTCGAACTGTATTCCAGATTTTGAGAGAGAATGCTCTGTATGTGAAGGGATCAAAGTGTCTTTTTGGCGTACAGAGGATCTCATTTTTGGGATTCATTTTGTCCCCATCTGTTATTGAAATGGACCCGGTCAAGGTTCAGGCCATCTGTGATTGGGTCCAACCTACTTCATTAAAGGCTCTTCAAAGATTTTTGGGTTTTGCCAATTTTTATCGTAAATTTATTGGTAATTTCTCGGTTATTGTTAAACCATTAACTGATTTGACCAAAAGGGTTCTGATGTGGTGAATTGGCCTCCTGAGGCAGTCTCTGCATTTCAGGAACTTAAGCAGAGATTCACTTCTGCTCCTGTTCTACGGCAGCCTGATGTATCTCTGCCATTTCAGGTGGAGGTGGATGCCTCTGAAATTGGGGCAGGTGCCGTTTTGTCCCAAAGAGATCCAGAGACCTCTAAAAGTAACCCTTGTGCCTTTTTCTCTCGAAAATTTTCTCCTACTGAACGTAATTATGACGTGGGTAATCGGGAGTTATTGGCCATGAAGTGGGCTTTTGAAGAGTGGAGACATTGGCTGGAGGGAGCTAAACATCAGGTGGTGGTCCTTACTGACCATAAGAATCTGGTTTATCTGGAATCTGCCAAGCGACTTAATCCTAGACAGGCCAGGTGGGCCTTGTTTTTCACACGTTTTAATTTTGTGGTTTCCTTTCTTCCTGGCACTAAGAATGTTAAGGCGGATGCCCTTTCAAGGAGTTTCCTTGCGGACTCTCCTGAGTTATCTGATCCTTCTGTTATTTTGAAAGAAGATGTAGTTCTTTCCGCCATCTTGCCCAATTTGAGACTGGCTCTGGAGGGGTGTCAGGAGAATAGGCCCGAGCGCTGCCCTGTTGGGAAATTGTTTGTCCCGGACCACTGGAAAAGAGTGTGATGTCTGAGATTCATTGTTCCGCGTTGGCAGGTCATCCCGGAATTTTTGGTACCAGAGACTTGGTTAGTCGGTCCTTTTGGTGGCCTACCTTGTCTCGTGATGTCAGGGAATTTGTGCAGTCCTGCGGGACTTGCTCTCGCTCTAAGCCTTGCTCCCGCTCTAGTGGTTTGTTGATGCCATTGCCTGTGCCCAAGAGACCATGGACCCATATCTCTATGGATTTCATTTCCGACCTCCCTGTTTCTCAGAGAATGACCGTCATCTGGGTGATTTGTGATAGGTTTTCCAAGATGATACATCTTGTGCCATTACCTAAGTTGCCTTCCTCCTCTGAATTGGTACCTTTGTTCCTTCAGCACGTGGTTCGTTTGCACGGCATTCCTGAGAACATTGTGTCTGACAGAGGAGTCCAGTTTGTTTCCAGATTTTGGAGGACCTTTTGTTCTAAACTTGGTGTTCAATTGTCTTTCTCCTCGGCGTTTCATCCTCAGACCAATGGTCAAACTGAGAGAACAAATCAGACATTGGAGACTTATCTAAGATGCTTTGTGTCTGCTGATCAGGATGACTGGGTCTCTTTTTTGCCTTTGGCTGAGTTTGCTCTTAATAATAGGGCTAGCTCTGCCACTTTGATGTCTCCTTTTTTTCTGAAATTGGGGGTTTCACCCTCATTTTTTTCGGGACAGAGGGAGCTTCTTCTGTCCGGTTTGACTTGTTGTGGAGCGTATGCAGCAGTTTTGGGACCAGGTATGCAAGTTTCCCTCTCCGGGAAGGGCCCAGCGGTTTGCTAACCACATAGACTAATGGTCCCTTTAAAAAAGGGGGGGACTTGTCGGTTTTCCTCAAAAAAATTCCTAAAGTGCATCCCCAAAATTTAAGCCTATTTCATTGGACCTTAAAAATCATGGAATTCTTAACCCGTTTTTTTTTCGTTTGCCTTCCGGGGACTTTTAAATCCAAAATGGTTCCAAAATCCTTGTTAAGGGTTTGTTGGCCATGGTTCTACTGCTTTGCCTCCTCCCCTTTTCGGGTTAGGGCAATATGGAGTTTGGGTTTGAAAATTTTGAATCTCTTTTTTCTAAGGGAAACCCCATTTTTGGGTTAAGGGGAAGGTTAGGTCAGGAAGACAATTCTTGGGTGTTTGCTCACATCCAGCTAGAGACCTCCGTGCGAACAAGAGCTCATCCTGACCGACCATTGCTCGTGGGGGTTCGGGGACCCCCCCCTCAAGGGGGGGCTGTTGTAATGACTTGAAAAGAGTTCTGGCAAGGGCCCCCCTGGGGGTTTCAAGCGGTACTGGACGTCCAGGGAAGATTTGAGGGTTGGGAACAGGGTTTTTCTGACTGGGCATTTAAGGGGGTCGCCTTCCCCCAGGGTTTGCCTGACCAATTTTTCTGGTCCCAATCCTTTTCCTTTTCCTTTGTACCTGCTGTTCGTTCTCTCCCCTAAAAATAAGACATTTTCTTCTTTTTTTTTTTGTCTTGGTTTTTCATTTTGTCCCCCACTTTTGTGGGGCCTTCTGGGGGGCCCCTCCGGGGGGTTTTGCCTCTCATTTAGTTCACCACTATGTTTGTACTTTCTTTTTCCATTTTTTTCAGGGCGCTGTTTTTTATTTTGTTACACCCGAGAACTTTTTAGGGTAGAGGCGTGGACTCAGGTTTTTGAAAAAATAAGTTGGGGCTTTTCAGGGGTTTTTTGGGTTGCATAAGTGCCCCTTTTCCACCTTTTCTATTTAGGGATTTTTTGGGCCCCCAAAGTTGCTCATACTTTTCTTCTGTGTCAATTCCCCTTGTCTAACCCCCATTACATGTTTGGGGGGTTTCTATATCTTTGGGGTTTTTGCTCCGGCAGATATTTCCCATTTTCTGTCTTTTTGTAGTTAGTTTCTCAGGGTGTGACGAGGGGCCCAACCAACTAGGAACGCTCCACGGCGCCTCTATTGTGTGGGGTTTTCAGGGGACGCAATCTCTAGATTCCAACTGCTCTGGGGTAATTTTCCCTTTTTTAAACCCGCACTCCTCACTACCAAACATAACACAAATTAATAAATGTTGTCTCGTCCAAATATTTTTGACCTAACTGTTATGGCATTTTATAGGCCCATCAACACTGGGGGCTCTATAGGGGGCCCCTCAAACTAACATCATATGGGGGTTTATTATTTATGGGATCAAATAGGCCCTTTTTTTAAAAAATGGGGC
>JARQOD010005087.1:0-50208 GCA_033576555.1 Oophaga sylvatica
CCCTCGAGGGCGGTGTCTTTTTTCCTTTGCCGCCATACGAGCTAGGATATGGATCCCCCTGGCGGTTGGCCACGATGCAGTTGCATAGAAATACAGACAAGGGAGGTTCATGCTTTTTTGCGCTCTTTCTTGGGAACCGCAAACGACGGTATCCACCTACTGCAGACCTCATGGAACCGCCATAGCAGCCATCTTTACAGTTCAAATCACAATTCTATGGGTTTAATCCTTTGCACATTCTGTTAGGCGCCAAGACCCTTGTTCAAGGGTCGGTTCATCCTGTTCTGACGCCAAAATGGATCGCCCCGCCAGAGCAGTGGGGTACTAGTACGGGGCCGGTGTCCTTAAAGGGATGTGTCACGGCGACAGTGACCCCAGTCCGTGGCCCTGGGCGCCAAAAAAGGGGAAATTTACAGGGGATGATAAAGAGTTGTATGAAGTGTTCGTGATGCCACCTGTGGTTTCTGGTCAGAAGTGATCAGCGCTGCAGTGCAGACCTCTGGAACTGGTGTGTGATGCAGCAGAGTTGAAATAGCTCTCCACAGGCAGAGCTTGCTGTCCCAGGGCAAATGTATACTGGAGAGGATAATGGTGCTGGTAGATGTAACAGTAGTGTTGAGCATTCCGATACTGCAAATATCGGGTATCGGCCGATATTGGCTGTATCGGAATTCCGATCCCGAGTTCCGATATTTTCCGCTTATCGGATACCGGAATCGGGATTGTCACTGTCACTGTCAGTGTCCGTCGGTCGGGTCTGTCAGGAGTCAGCGGCACTTACCCGCAGAAGATCTCGGCGGTCACGTCCTGCACTGCTTCATGGCCGCCATCTTCTTTCCCGGCGGTCACATGCAGTTTCTCGCGATAACTGCAGTGACTGCTGGTAATCGCGGCCGTAAAGCAGTCAGTCCGATGACGTCACCGCCGGGAAGCAGGTAATCAGCTGTGCTGCGTTGCAATGACAGGCTCTGCCTGTCATGCGAGTGCAGAGTGGATCGTCGTGGGACTATCGTTATGGACTGCGTCGGACAGGTGGTATACTGTTGGTTTGTTTTTTTTCTTTTTTTACAGGAGATCGATGGCGTCGCAGGAATGAGAGAGTAATAAAAGAAATGAAAAATGTGTTGTCTCTTTTATTTCATTAAAAGACTTTTTTCTTGCTGTGTCTTTTTTTTATGCATTTAATAACTTTGGGATTAATAATGGATCGGTGTCTTTTGAACTCTCCATTATTAACCGGCTTATTGTCACCGTAAATCAACAGTGACATTAACCCCTTATTACCCCGCTTGCCACCGCTACAGGGCAAGTGGGAAGAGCCGGGTAAAGTTGCCACAATTGGCACATCTTTTGATGCGCCAAATGTGGGGCTGCTGTAGCCTGGTATTATCAGGCTGTTGAGGGCCAAAATCCATGGGCCTTGACAGTCTTTTAATACCAGGCCGCAGCAGTCTGCATTTTACTTGGCTGGTTAACAAAAATAGGGGGGATCCCCACGCCGTTTTTTTTTCGAGGGATCCCCTATTTTTGTTAACCAGCCAAGCTAAGCCAGACTGCTGTGGCCTGGTATTATCAGGCTTGCAAGGTCCATGGTTATTGGATCCTTACCAGCCTGAAAAACCAGGCCCAGCGGTCTCTTCATCTGGCTGGTTAACAAAAATAGGGGGGACCCCACGCCAATTTTTTTCGAGGGGATCCCCTATTTTTGTTAATCAGCCAAGATATGCAGACTGCTGTGGCCTGGTATTATCAGGCTGGCAAGGTCCATGGATCTTGGCTCCTTAACAGCCTGAAAATCCAGGCCTCAGCGGTCTGCTCATCTGGCTGGTTAACAAAAATAGGGGGGACCCCACGCCAATTTTTTTCGAGGGGATCCCCTATTTTTGTTAATCAGCCAAGATATGCAGGACTGCTGTGGCCTGGTATTATCAGGCTGGCAAGGTCCATGGATCTTGACTCCTTAACAGCCTGAAAATTCAGGCCTCAGCGGTTTTCTTCATCTGGCTGGTTAACAAAAATAGGGGGGACCCCACGCCAATTTTTTTCGAGGGGATCCCCTATTTTTGTTAATCAGCCAAGATATACAGACTGCTGTGGCCTGGTATTATCAGGCTGGCAAGGTCCATGATCTTGGCTCCTTAACAGCCTGAAAATCCAGGCCTCAGCGGTTTTCTTCATCTGCTGGTTAACAAAAATAGGGGGGACCCACGCCAATTTTTTTCGAGGGGATCCCCTATTTTTGTTAATCAGCCAAGATATACAGACTGCTGTGGCCTGGTATTATCAGGCTGGCAAGTCCATGGATCTTGGCTCCTTAACAGCCTGAAAATCCAGGCCTCAGCGGTCTGCTTCATCTGGGCTGGTTAACAAAAATAGGGGGGACCCCACGCCATTTTTTTTTCGAAGGGAACCCCTATTTTTGTTAATCAGTTCCCTCTGACGTCACTGATTGTGTCCCTGGCTGACCTGAGTGAAAGTGGAAAGCAATCAATTAAGCTTTCCACTTAGGGCCCGTCTCACATAGCGATATCGCTACCGAGATCGCTGCTGAGTCACTAGTTTTGTGACGCAGCAGCGAGCTCACCAGCGATATCGCTGTGTGTGACATTCAGCGACGATCAGCCCCCCTGCCGGGTATCGCTGATCGTCGCTGAAATGTCAGGACCTTTGATCGCTGTTTCCCGCTGACAGGCACACATCGCTGCGTGTGACAGGGGGAGACCAGCGATCCGCTGGTAACCAAGGTACACAGCGGGTTTCCAGGCGCGGGGCTGTGCCTAGAAACCCGCTGTGTACCTTGGATACCAGCGCCCTGATGCAGGGAGCTGGTATATCCAAGGTACCAGCGGGTTTCCAAGCGCTGCGCGGTGCCTGGAAACCCGCTGTGTACCTTGGTTACCAGCGGATCGCTGGTCTCCCGCCTGTCACACGCAGCGATGCGTGCCTGTCAGAGGGAAACCAGCGATCAAAAAAAGGTCCTGACATTTCTGCGACGATCAGCGATACCCGGCAGGGGGCTGATCGTCGCTGAATGTCACACACAGCGATATCGCTGGTGAGCTTGCTGCTGCGTCACAAACTAGTGACTCAGCAGCGATCTCTGTAGCGATATCGCTATGTGAGACGGGCCCTTAAGCGATGTTACCCGCAGTGTCGCTGTCCCAGATCGCTGCCTGAGCTGCCTGTTTGGCAGCTCAGCAGCGATCATGTAGCGATACACCAGCGATCCTGACAAGTGCATATCGTTGTCGGGATCGCTGGTGTATCGTTATGTGACACCCAGCCTTTACTCTCCTGTCAGGCAGGAGAGGAACTCATTCATTTGGGGTTTACTGTGAGGCTGCAGCATTAGCTGCGGTCCCTGCAGTAAACATTAACCCTTTCTGAAGGATTACACCGTGGGACCTGACTGTGCATGGGATAGGTAAGAATAATTTTGCTTTTTTATTTTATTTTTATTACAGGAAATGGTTTTTGCAGTAAAATAAAAGATGGTCAAAAACATGTGTCTTTATTTCATTAAAATGATTTTTAATTAAAGTGTGTGTGTTTTATTTTTATTTCATGCAATAGGATTAATAATTGATAGTTGTCTAATTGACAGCTCTCAATTATTAACCTGGCTTAAGGTCACCTTTCAATAGCAAGGTGGCTTTAACCCCATATTAACCCATTCGCCACCGCTACAGGGCAATGGGAATAGACGGGCAAAGTGCCAGAAAGGGCGAATCTAATTATAGATTTGTCTTTCCTGGGTGTCTGGGGGCAGATGTTAGTAGCCGGGGGGGGCAAAAATAATGGTCCCTCTCTGGGCTATTATTATCTGCCCCACTCACTGGCTTTGTCTGTCTGGTTGCGAAAATAGGGCGGGAGCCCACGCATTTTTTTTCAGCAATTTTACACCTCATATATATATATACATGTCATTGAATTTGTGACACATATATATATATATTTATATTTGTAGTTCATACACTTCTACATAGTATAATAGCCGCTAATTCAATTGCCGGCTTTTGTGAAAATGCAGAACCCGACATGAAATGACACTTGGTGTACATAGGGTTAACCATGTCTTTTCATGTCCTTTGCTATCTAATTTGCACAAACAATTAAATCAGACTATGTGTGCAAAATTTCACACCTGTAGGGGTTAATTAAAGGTGTAAATTCGTAGCAAAAAAGTCCGTTTTTTTTACAACGAATTTACACCTTTAATTAACCCCTACAGGTGTGAAATTTTGCACACATAGTCTGATTTAATTGTTTGTGCAAATTAGATAGCAAAGGACATGAAAAGACATGGTTAACCCTATGTACACCAAGTGTCATTTCATGTCGGGTGACATGAAATGACACTTGGTGTACATAGGGTTAACCATGTCTTTTCATGTCCTTTGCTATCTAAGGCCGGAGTCACACTGGCGACAAAATCGGACGACTGCAATGCGATGAAATATCGCATTGCAGTCGGACCTATGTTAATCTATGGAGCAGCTCCCAGTATCAGATTTTTTGTGGTCCGTTTTAAACGTCCGTGTACAATCGCAGCATGCTGCGATTGTCACCGATTGTCGGTCGACAATCGCCAATGCAAGTCTATGGGAGCGATGAAAAATCTGATTACAAACGGACCACACTGTGTGACTTGCGATGAAATCGCATCGGTGTCCTTTAGAAAAGCCGGCAATTCATCCCCGCCTATACTGTAAAATCACACTGACAGCTTTAATAAAGACTAGAAAGAATAGATATATACACATAGAACACATACATATATATATACATGTCATTGTGACATGTATATATACATATATTATAGTTCCTAGACTTCTACATACTGTAATAGCCGCTAATTCAATTGCCGGGTTTTGTGAAATCACAGAAGCCGACATGAAATGATACATTGTTTCCACACATTTAACCATGTAATTTCATGTATTTTATATATATGTTTGAAACATACAATTACATGAGTGTATTTGTGCAAAATTTCAGACATGTAGGGGTTAATTAAAGGTGTAATTTCGTTGAAAAAAAATGCGTGGGCTCCCGCTGTATTTTCTCCACCAGACAGACAAAGCAAAGCGAGTGGGGGCAGATAATAATAGCCCAGGGAGGGTGCATTTTTTTGTGCCCCCCCTGGCTACTAACATCTGCCCCCAGACACCCCAGAAAGGGCAAATCTATAATTAGATTCGCCCTTTCTGGCACTTTGCCCGTCTATTCCCATTGCCCTGTAGCGGTGGCGAATGGGTTAATCTCACCTTACTGTCACCTTGCAATTGAAAGGTGACCTTAAGGCAGGTTAATGATTGATAGCTGTCAATTAGACAACTATCAATTATTAATCCTATTGAAGTAATAAAAAAACACACACACTTTAAGAATAAATAATTTTAATGAAATAAAAACACATTTTTTTTGACCATATTTATTTTACACTAAATCCGTGCGAAGCCATTGATCTCCTAAAATAAAGAAAAAGAAATAAAACAACATTATTCTTACCTATTTCGCCGATCTGTCACGTCCCACGCTGTAATCCTTCACAAAGGGTTAACTAGCTTTGAGCCAAGCAGTGCAAGTAATCCTGCATGCTCAGCTCAAAGCTCATGAATGAATAAGTTCCTCTCCTGGCGACAGGAGAGGATGTGTTTCATGAATGAAGCTTAATTGATTGTGTCCACTTTCCCTTTAGGTCAGGTCACTACAGTTAAATTGGCAAGAAATCAATTAAGCTCCATTCATGAATCTATTCCTCTACTTTCGCTGGGAGAGGAACTTATTCATTCAGGGGAATACAGGTCTGAGACAGCATTATTAGCTCTCTGCGACCTGTAACCTGTTAACCCTTTCTGATGGATTACACCGTGGGACCTGACTGTACATCGGATTGGTAAGTATAATTTTGCTTTTTTATTTTATTTTTATTACAGGAAATGGTTTTAGCAGGAAAATAAAATATGGTCAAAAACTGTGTGATTATTTAATTAAACTTATTTTTTATTAAAGTGTGTGTGTTTGATTTTTCTTTCATACAATAGGATTAATAATTGATAGTTGCCTAATTGACAGCTATCAATTATTAACCTGGCTTAAAGTGACCTTTCAATTGCAAGGTCATTTTAACCCCTTATTAACCCATTCGCCACCGCTACAGGGCAATGGGAATAGACGGGCAAAGTGCCAGAAAGGGCGAATCTAATTATAGATTTGCCCTTTCTGGGGTGTCTGGGGGCAGATGTTAGTAGCCAGGGGGGGCACAAAAAAAATGTACCCTCCCTAGGCTATTATTATCTGCCCCCACTCGCTTGCTTTGTCTGTCTGGTGGAGAAAATACAGCGGGAGCCCACGCATTTTTTTTTAACGAATTTACACCTTTAATTAACCCCTACATGTCTGAAATTTAGCACACATATACTCATGTAATTGTATGTTTCAAACATATATAAAAATACATGAAATTACATGGTTAAATGTGTGGAAACAATGTATCATTTCATGTCGGCTTCTGTGATTTCACTGAAGCCGGCAATTGAATTAGCGGCTATAACAGTATGTAGAAGTGTAAGAACTATAAATATATGTATATATATATATGTCACAATGACATATATATATATATATATATATATATATATATGTGCTCTATGTGTATATATCTATTCTTTCTTTTGGCATTTAAATACTATTCTTTTGGATCCATTATATGTCAGTTTTGCAAGCCTGCGAGAAAATCTCGCAAGTCGGATGAAAATCGGATGTTACAAGGTACACACACATGCGATTAAATCGCATCTTTGAAGGAAAATCGGATGCCAGAAGGATGTGTGATGTTTTTATTTTGATCCGATTGTCGACCGTCTAAAACGGACCGATTTTTTGTGGTTGTGTGTGACTCCAGCCTAATTTGCACAAACAATTAAATCAGACTATGTGTGCAAAATTTCACACCTGTAGGGGTTAATTAAAGGTGTAAATTCGTAGCAAAAAAAGTCCGTTTTTTTTACAACGAATTTACACCTTTAATTAACCCCTACAGGTGTGAAATTTTGCACACATAGTCTGATTTAATTGTTTGTGCAAATCAGATAGCAAACGACATGAAAAGACATGGTTAACCCTATGTACACCAAGTGTCATTTCATGTCGGGTGCTTCTGTCTTTTCACTGAAGCCGGCTTTACCCGGCAATTGAATGAGAGGATATTTTACTATGTAGAAGTGTATAAACTATACATATATGTATATATATATGTCACAATGACATGTATATATATATATATGTATTCTATGTGTGTATATTTAGTGTTTACAAGGAAAGAATGGGTTTTTTTTAGTTGCGATATTTTGTTCCCATAGACTTACATGGGACTTCCGGTATCGGTATCGGGTATCGCCGATATTTTAGTGATATCGGCGATACCATTCCGATTCCGATACTTTAGGATATCGGAAAGTATCGCTCAACTCTATGTAACAGTGCTGAGTGAGTGCCGCAGGAAGAACTTGAGAATGCACAGTTAGATGCAGTTTCCAAAGCTTTACTCACAGTTCTGGTGGCAACAGATGCCCGCCTGGTGCCACGTCCTCCAGGTGAGTGATCCAGCCAACTTCCAGGCAGATGGAGAACACCTTTCCAGAAGTCCCTGTCAGTACGTGCCTTCCCTGGCCATCTCACTGTGCTGATTCCCACTCCTGCTTCCTTCCCAGCACCACGCAAACAGTGTCCCAGTCCAGCAGCTGCGAATCCTGTTGGACAACGTGACCCAGGCGTTTCCTTGATTCTATATAGCTGCCTTCCCGGAGAAGATGATTGTGGTTGTTGGCTGTGACCCCTAAAGTTGCCACAGCTGTCGGCTTGCTAGCTGAGTCCTGTTGTACACTCCACTAGGCGAGGGGCCGAGACCCTTCTGCGACCTGGATTCTCCCAGCTGACGTCTGTCAGCCTGGAACGAGCCCCACGGTTAGCCTTCTGCTCAGCCGTGCCTCTGAGAAATCCCTTTTCCCCTCCAGGGACTCACTCTTACTTCCCTCTATTCTCCTGCTCTAACCCTCCAGCTCCACCCACCACCTGACACCCTTTCCTAGCCAGCAGACATGGAGTAGAACTGCTGCTAGTGTGTGTGATGGATGCAGTGTTGTGTCAGAGCCAGGTTCAGTGTCTCCATCTTACCTGAAAGGTGGGATACCACATCTCTGGCTGAGATGCAGTGCCTCTGTGGCGACTGAACCCTCGGGGCGCCACAACAATATGTCGCATGAAAACAATTTCAGAATCAGTGGGATCCGTTGAAGCGTTCCAGAGTTATTACCCCATAAAGTGACACTGGTCAGAATTGTAAAAATTGGCCTGGTCATGAAGGTGTAAACAAGTTCGGGAGGTGAAGGGGTTAGAGAGGTTGTCCACTCTGGCATCTATTCCTTCGATCCATTCAAGTCAGGGCTCTATGGATCCCAATTATCGGGTTCCAGACCTCCAGTCTAGGGATTGCGAGGTTGGAGAGTCCTAATGGTCGGACCCCCAGAGATCAGTAAAATATTCCCTATTCTTTATAAATTATTTATAAGGGTTTATTAAAAAATGTTAAACCTATACAGGAGTAGAAGGTTTTTTTTCTGGCAGGAGGGTACAGTCCCCAGTAACGAGTGTGTCTGTAACCTCCGCATTTCCCCCTATAGTTAAAATTTTAGCACAAATATATTTAGTTTGGCCTAAAATTTTCCACTTTTACGTGATTTCCATAAATTTCATCCTTTTTGTATCGATTTCTATCTTAAATATATGGACTGAAAACCTGAAGCCGTTCCTGTGCGAGCTGTGGAACGACGGTAGGACTGTGTGTGTGTACTGTATTTCCGCTCATGCACACATCTATCTATAGCAGCGCCCACCGCCCTACGCAGCGGAGAGATATATTTAGAACACGCAAAAAAAAAAAAAATGTTAGAGACAAGAACAGCGCAGAGGTGTCAGAGCTTTGCACAGACTTAGCTTCTCTCTCCGTCAAATTTTCTATTTGTCCTTTTTTTCCCGGTCCCTCTGTTTCACAGCTTATCCTTTTTCTCTCTCACCCCAACCCTCTGCATGTGCTCCCTGCACCCTCCCCGCCTTCCATGTGTATGTTCTCCCTCCTTGATCCTCTTTCTCCTTGTTTCCATAGAAACCACATCCACTTGGAATGAAACTGATCATTCATATTGTAAAGAGAAAGATATGAGAGAAACAAAAAATAAAAAAATGGCCGGGTCTCCAAACACAACTTGGCTTCAGAATTATCACGAAAAATCTGATAGCGTTAGAGTGTAGAATGGCTCGGGTATGGGTTTTTTTTATTTTATAGTGCCAGGGATGGAGAGCGTAGGCTAAGAATTAATAATTTACCTGTGAGGCCAAATCTGCAAATGCAAGATATTTACTCTCATTCCAAAACTGCCCCGTCACGTGTATCTGTAGCTGAAAAATGAATCTAGCCCCCGACATCAGCCGCCCTGGAGGCTGCACGGTGTGTCCTGTACACTGTCACATGGAGCCTGGTGTTGTGACACCTTGTTATCTCTGGCAGACAAATGTTATTAAATGGGGGTTCTCTGCGAATAAAAACAACAGGAAAATGTTTAGTCTAGGGAAGTAATGCCTATAATACATGAAAGCAGCCTCCACCATGTTACCATTGTAGGACAGGTGTGGTTCAGTGTATTAGGACCGAAGCCTGGTGGAAACACGATATCACCGGGGGACGGAGGGTACGCACCCCATAATGCATCTTTTAAAAAAGGAGAAAGCATCTACGGGGTCACACAATGCATGGAAAGGAGCTAACTGGAGCTGAGCCCCCCATCCACAGACCTCAAGAACATACAGCATCTATGCTGTATACACACACAGCGTCCACACACTGTACACACACATACAGTGTCCACATATATTATATATATATAATATATATATACACACATACAGTGTCCACATATACAGTATATATATATACACACACACAGACACAGCATCCACACTATATACACATACACACTGCGTCCACACTATATGCACACATACACAGCGTCCACACAAATATATACACACACTGCGTCCACACTATATACACACACTGTGTCCACACTATATACACACAGCATCCACACTATATACACACAACTGGTCCACACTATATACACAAAGCTTTCACACTACATACACACTGCGTCCACACTATATACACACAGCTTTCACACTACATTCACATACTGCGTCCACACTATATGCACACACTGCGTTAACACTATATACACACACATACACACACAGCGTCCACACACATACATTGTCCATATATATATATATATTATATATATAATATATACACACACAGACACAGCATCCCACTATATACACATACACACTGCGTCCACACTATATACACACAGCTTTCACACTACATTCACATACTGCGTCCACACTATATGCACACACTGCGTTAACACTATATACACACACATACACACACAGCGTCCACACACATACATTGTCCATATATATATATATATATATATATATATATATATATAATATACACACAGACACAGCATCCACACTATATACACATACACACTGCGTCCACACTATATGCACACATACACAATGTCCACACAAATATATACACATACACACCGCGTCCACACTATATACACACACAGCGTCCACACTATATACACATACAGCATCCACACTATATACATACACAGCATCCACACTATATACACACAGCTTTCACACTACTTTCACATACTGCGTCCACACTATATGCACACACTGCGTTAACACTATATACACACACATACACACAGTGTCCACACTGTATACACACACTGCATCCACACTATATACACACACAGCGTCCACACTATATACACACACGGCGTCCACACTATATTCACATACTGCGTCCACACTATATTCACATACTGCGTCCACACTACATACACACACAGCGTCCACACTATATACACACAGCATCCACACTATATACACACACTGCGTCCACACTATATACACACAGCTTTCACACTACATTCACATACTGCGTCCACACTATATGCACACACTGCGTTAACACTATATACACACATACACACAGCGTCCACACACATACATTGTCCATATATATATATATATATAGATATATATATATATATATATTATACACACACAGACACAGCATCCACATATATACACATACACACTGCGTCCACACTATATACACACAGCTTTCACACTACATTCACATACTGCGTCCACACTATATGCACACACTGCGTTAACACTATATACACACACATACACACACAGCGTCCACACACATACATTGTCCATATATATATATATATATATATATATATATATATATATATACACACACACACAGACACAGCATCCACACTATATACACATACACACTGCGTCCACACTATATACACACACAACGTCCACACTATATACACACAGCATCCACACTATATACACACAGCTTTCACACTACTTTCACATACTGCGTCCACACTATATGCACACACTGCGTTAACACTATATACACACACATACACACAGTGTCCACACTGTATACACACACTGCATCCACACTATATACACACACAGCGTCCACACTATATACACACACGGCGTCCACACTATATTCACATACTGCGTCCACACTATATTCACATACTGCGTCCACACTACATACACACACTGCGTCCACACTACATACACACACTGCGTCCACACTACATACACACACGGCGTCCACACTACATACACACACTGCGTCCACACTACATACACACTCTTCGTCCACACTACAGACACACACTGTGTCCACACTACATACACACTTTTCGTCCACACTACAGACACACTGTGTCCACACTACATACACACACTGCGTCCACACTATATACACACATAGCGTCCACAGTAAATTCACACATTGCGTCCACACTATATACACACACTGTGTCCACACTATATACACACACTGTGTCCACACTATATACACACACTGTGTCCACACTATATACACACACTGTGTCCACACTATATACACACACTGTGTCCACACTATATACACACACTGTGTCCACACTATATACACACACTGTGTCCACACTATATACACACACTGTGTCCACACTACATACACACTCTTCGTCCACACTACAGACACACTGTGTCCACACTACATACACACACTGCGTCCACACTATATACACACATAGCGTCCACAGTAAATTCACACATTGCGTCCACACTATATACACACACTGTGTCCACACTATATTACACACACTGTGTCCACACTATATACACACACTGTGTCCACACTATATACACACACTGTGTCCACACTATATACACACACTGTGTCCACACTATATAACACACTGTGTCCACACTATATACACACACTGTGTCCACACTATATACACACACTGTGTCCACACTACATACACACTCTTCGTCCACACTACAGACACACTGTGTCCACACTACATACACACACTGCGTCCACACTATATACACACATAGCGTCCACAGTAAATTCACACATTGCGTCCACACTATATACACACACTGTGTCCACACTATATACACACACTGTGTCCACACTATATACACACACTGTGTCCACACTATATACACACACTGTGTCCACACTATATACACACACTGTGTCCACACTATATACACACACTGTGTCCACACTATATACACACACTGCGTCCACACTATATACACACACTGCATCCACAATATATACACACACAGCGTCCACACTATATACACACACTGTGTCCACACTATATACACACACTGCGTCAGCACTATATACACACACAGCATCCACAATATATACACACACAGCGTCCACACTATATACACACACAGCGTCCACAGTAAATTCACATACTGCGTCTACACTATATATACACACTGCTAGAGATGAGCGGTGTTCGACTAGAACTGTTCGCCAATCTCAAATTCGAGCTGTTTTGGGCGTGTTTGAGCCGTTCGACGAACCCGAACGGTTTGGAAAAAATCCGGCTGTTCGAGGTTATGTTCGATAACTGTTCGTGCACCTAAATCGTCACTGGATTTTTTCACAGTAAGGGCTCCTTTCCACTTGCGAGAAATACGTCCGATTCTCGCATGTGAAATCCCAGCTCTGGGGCCGGCATTCGGGAGTGGAGTGGAGCGAGAAATACTTGCAGCTGCACACTCCACTCCCGAGTGTCGGGGCCAGAGCTGGGATTTCACATGCGAGAATCGGACGTATTTCTTGCAAGTGGAAAGAAGCCCTAATCCTGATAATCAATGTTAATACCAGTTTGAGTGTCAGCGTGGCGGGGGGAGGGGCATGGATGGATCTCTGCAGAGATAATGAAGATCTCCATTTTTTTTTCTCTTTCCCGCATTTTCAGTGGGCGGTGCAGTCAGTCAGCCTATCAGCAGCGCTCACACGGAGCGAGGTGCCTTTTTTTCACACAAGCAAGGGCATGTGTCATTGGCTGTATATGTCACATGTCCTTGCCCTATAAGACCCAGCCATTTCCCCCCTCGCCACCATTTTCTCCGTGCTGCAGCTCAGTGTTAGACGGCACTGCTGTGTTAGCGCTATATTGTGTGTGCATTGTGCAACAGCGACTTGCAAGCGAAATCGCTGAGAAATAGAGAGGAAGGTTTAGAGAGTAGGGACTAGTTCGTAATTGCAGCCCTTTTGAGGGCTACGTTACATCAGTTCCTAGCAGTTTTAGCAGGCAGGTCTGTGCTCACTCTTAAATAGACAGAAAGGTCAACTTGGGACAGTGACTATTTGTAATTGCAGCCCTTTTCAGGGCTAGGTTACAGCAGCTGCTATCACTTTTTGTCAGCTACACCAGCGTTCAAATCAGTCCTAATTATTCGCTGCATCTATCCTGTTCAATAATTGGTGCATAGTAGCAGTGTGTGCTACTCATTGTATTAGGCCATCTATACAAAGCTCCACCAGCCTTAAAAAAAAAAAATAAAATAAATAATTAATCTGCATCTTGCCTGGCCAATAATTTTGGGCATAGTAGCAGTGTGTGGTACTCATTGTATTAGGCCATCTATACAAAGCTCCAGCAGCATTGAAATACTCATAATTTTTTGCTGCCTCTTGCCTGTAGAATAATTGTGGGCATAGGGAGCAGTCTGTGGTACTCATTGTATCAGGCCATATATACAAAGCTCCACCCGCATTCAAATACTAAGAATTTTTTGCAGCCATCGTTTTTGTGCAAACAACTCCACAGTTGGCAATTAGGTAACCACCAAAATGAGTGGCAAAAGGCCTGCTGCTGGTGGAAAGGGGAATGGCGTGTTGTGAAAGGAAAAAAATGTTGTGTCCGTGGGGTAGGTTTTAAAGCAACAGTAACATCTGCAGAAGAAAGACCATCTTCCAGCCAAACTAAGATGTCTACTTCTTTTAGTGGACAATGTGGTACGATCCCTTTCTTATGGGCACGCCCATCGCTACAAATTCCAGATGAGGCACAAAAAAACAAGGTGCTTCAACAGATATTAAGTGCTCCTTTAAGTCGGCTCTCCACCTCAACTTCAACAACACAAAAACTCCAGTCCTCAGAGGTGTCACCCCAATCGCACTTGCTTCCTCACAACTCCCAAGTCTCCAACTGCCCATCTGAGTATGGGGTAGAACAGATGGTTGAGTCTGCAGAGCTGTTTACTCATACTATAGCCTGGGAATCAGAGGTCGTCTCCACAGCTTCTGTGAATCCAGACGAGGAAATGATCTGCACTGATGCCCAGGATGTTTATGAGTCTGATCCAGGATCAGATGAAGAAGGTTCTGAGCATAATGTAGACCCTCGTTCCCAAACTGTAACTCCTGTTGGTGGAGACAATGAGGAAGACGATGATGAGACTCAAATACCAGATGTGAGCGACAACTTGAGTTTTGTGTCAGGGCAGGAAGAGGTTGGCTCTGAGGACGACAGGGGTGAGAACACACAGGGTGATGATGACGAGGTTGTAGATCCCACTTACTGTCAACTCACAGTGAGACAGTCGATGAGGTCAGCAGAGGAGGTGGAGGAGATTCGAGTGACGACGAGGTCAGGGTGCGCCTTCCTGGACAGAGACGTAGTACTGGAAGCACTTCACCAACTGCATCCTCAACCACAACTCTGCCTCTGACCACAAGTCAAGGTGGCTCTTCAGGTCGCATGGGTTCTAAGCCTTGCATAGCCTGGGCATTTTTTCAGATCGATAAGGATGACCCAACTCGTGTTATCTGTAACATTTGTGACCAAAAGCTAAGTAGAGGCCAAAAAATCCATAGTTTGAGTACTTCATGCATGAACCGTCACATGGATATGAAGCATAAGTTGCAGTGGCAAGCTCACTGTGCTACAATGCGGCCTAGCGGGCCGGCCCAACCACCGTCTGCCCCATCTTGTGCATCCGCGACCGTGGCCTCTTCATCCTCTGTGACTGGGGGGACAGCAGTCAGACCTGTTTTGAGACTCAGACCTGGCACCTCTTTACAAGCAACAGCCAGTCAGATTGGCAGGTCATCAGTTCATTTGGAAGTGGAAACACCAGCTGGTGTTGAGCGCTCTCCGACATCGAGAGCACCACCTTTGGATCAAGGCAACCTAAGTTTTGCGCCTGTTTCCTTGTCACAGACCGTCAGTTGTCCGGGGACACCCTACTCAACCCCGTCTACGCACAACAGCCAGCCTCGGTCACTCAGATGTGGACAAGTAAAAGACCATTTCCTCCTAGCCATGAGAAAGCTAAGAGGTTGAATTTCACCATCTGCAAGCTTTTGGCTACAGAAATGCTGCCTTTCCGCCTTGTGGACACAGAGGATTTTCGAGCCCTTATGTCCGTCGCAGTGCCCCAGTACCAAATGACCAGTCGGCACTACTTCTCAAAGAAAGGTGTGCCTGCGCTCCACCAGCATGTCGCACACAACATCACCGCTTCTTTGAGAAACTCAGTGTGTGACAGGGTGCATTTCACCTCAGACACTTGGACGAGTAAGCATGGACAGGGGCGTTACATGTCGCTGACTGGGCACTGGGTAACTATGGTGACAGCAGGACAAGGGGCTGCTGTCCAAGTGTTGCTGTCCCACGAGTTGTGCGTCAATCCTCTTTATCTTGAAGTTCCTCCACTGCTTCTGCCTCCTCAATCTCCTCTCGGTCCTCCACCTGCACCCAAAGCCTGTCTGTTCATGCCACGGGCTTTCTAACTGCGCAGAAGGGATCCTGCAGCACACCTCCTTGCTATGCTGGCAGAAGGGCTCAACGTAATCAGGTGGTTTTTACGTTGAAATGTCTGGGAAATGTGAGTCACACAGCTGAGGAGTTGTGGTCAGCTCTGGAGAACCAGTTTCATGAATGGTTGTCTCCATTGGACCTGCAACCAGGGAAGGCCGTGTGCGACAATGCCGCAAACCTGGGTGCGGCCCTTGCCGGGGCAATGTCACACACGTGCCTTGTATGCTCACGTGTTGAACCTGGTTGTCCAGCAATTTTTAGCCCACTATCCCGGACTACATGGCCTTCTGCAGAGGGCACGGTCGCTGTGTGCTCACTTCCGCCGTTCGCATCCCGCAGCTCAGCGACTTACATCTCTACAGAAGTCGTTGGGCCTGCCACTTCACAAGCTAAAATGGATATGCCAACAACTCTGCACATGTTGCAGCGACTGTGGCAGCACCGACAAGCCCTGGTGCAATACGTTCTGAATTATAGCCTGGGCCAATGAGATCCAGAGGTGGGGCAAATCAAGCTGGAGGAGTAGTCTCAGATCAGGGACCTATGCACCCTTCTGCACAGTTTTGAAATGGCCACGAAGATGTTTAGTGCTGACGATGCCATTATCAGCATGACTATTCTGGTGATTTACATGCTGGAGCAGATGTTAAACAGACTTCGGAGTCAGGTGGTGGAACAAGAGGAGGTGCAGAAAGTAGAGGAGAAGGAGTTGTATGCGGAAGGGCTAACATCTGCAAGGTCCAGACGGTCGGCAGCACCAAGGCGGCTGGCATGGGAGGGTGGGGAGAGGGATTAACCAGGGCTCATGGCAGCAGCCAAACTAGTGAAGAAGGTGCAGGAGCCCAGGAAGAAGTGGATGATGAACTGCATGGGCATGGAAGACTCTTCAGATGAGGAAGACCTTGATCACATTTCTGTTGTGCGAGGTTGGGGGGAGAGGGCAGAGGAAGGAAGCATGGTTCGTACCTCGCCACCAACACAACAGGGACTTGGTGCTCCTGGATGCGCAAGACACATGAGTGCCTTCTTGCTGCACTACCTGCAACATGACCCTCGAATTGTCAGAAGTTCGAAATAATCCTGACTACTGGGTAGCCACACTGTTAGATCCCTGGTACAAAAGTAAATTTGCCGAAATAATTCCAGCCATAGAAAGGGATTCATGCATGCAGGAGTATCAGCAGAGACTGTTGCAGAATCTTACATGTGCTTTTCCACAAAACACCAGTGGTGCACGTAGTGAATCTCACAGTTCTAACTTGCCAACCATGGGACTGTCGAGTGTTCAGCACTCAAACCGTAACAGAAACACAGTATCTGCTGGTGTTCACAGCAATTTTGCGGAATTCTTTCACCAGTTTTTTAGCCCATCCTTTGCAAGGCCACAGGAGACAAGAAGTCAGACACATAGTCAACGCCTAGAGACGATGGTACAGGAGTATCTCCAACTGAACATCGAAGCCATGACTGTGTCACTGGACCCTTGCTCTTTTTGGGCTTCCAATCTGGATAAATGGCCGGAGCTTGCTTGGAGATCTTGTCATGCCCCGCAGCCAGCGTTCTCTCTGAACGTGTGTTCAGCGCTGCTGGTGGTGTGCTGACAGATAAGCGCACGCGGCTGTCCACTGAGAATGTAGACAGACTCACGTTCATAAAGATGAACAAATCATGGATCTGCAAGGACTTTTCTACCCCTGTGTTATCCTGGGGAGAGTAAAAGCTTGAGGATTTGGTAAAATCACCTCACCAAACATTTTAAGCTTTAAAATTGATAATAATTTGTAGCTGCATCTAGGCCGGAAAATAATTTTGGGCCTGTAGCAGCGTGTGTTACTTATTCTAATAGGCCATCTATACTAAGCTCCACCAGCTTTCAAATTAATAATTATTTTTGTTCTCACTGAACGTGTGTTCAGCGCTGCTGGTGGTGTGCTGAGTCTGACAGATAAGCGCACGCGGCTGTCCACTGAGAATGTAGACAGACTCACATTCATAAAGATGAACAAATCATGGATCCGCAAGGACTTTTCTACCCCTGTGTCATCCTGGGGAGAGTAAAAGCTTGTGGATTTGGTAAAATCACCTAACCAACCGTTTTAAGCAACTCTGGGGCAATTGATGCTACTTAATGGTGACTGTGCCCCAAATTTTTGGAAAAAATGGAGACTCTTTTTGGAGTCCCCTTGCTGTGTTTTATGTGACGTTGGCATCTTCAATTACAGGTGGGTTGGATCTTTCCCCACCCCCCCTTTTAACCGTAAGAAACTACATACACTATGGCTTGGGGTAACACAGATGGTTGAGTGTGAAGACTAGAGCTGTTTACTCATACTATAGCCTGGGAATCAGAGGTCTGCTACAAAGCTTGAGTGTCTGCTAGTCAGCGGAGTAGCCACAGGCTGTAGATATAATTACAAATTTTTAACTGCATCTAACCCAATGTATAGACGTATAGGGGGTGCTCACTGCTAAATCAGGTAGTAGGTGCCAGGAGAAAACAAGAGTAGCATCAAAAATATATAACTCCGGCACACAAGAAAGATTCTTTATAAAGTTTATTGAACAAAAATGAACAGGTTGATCACCAAAAAATCTTAAAGATGAAGGACTTTTCAGACAAATTTTTGTATCAACGTTTCGGCTGGTTAGCCTTTATCAAGAATAATGTCTGTAACTAGAAAACAAAAAAGGAAAAAAAATTTTTATATATAAAAAACAACCAAAATAAATATGGTAACATATAGTTATCTATCAAGCTTCATATAGGTAAGTGAAAAAAGTAAGAAAGTGAAAGTATGGAGAAAATTAAGAAGGAAAATGATAATTACCCTCAACCCATATTAGATAGTATAATATAATATAATAAAATGTCTTAAAGAAAAAGACACATATCAGAGGAATAGAACCACTTTAAAGTAGAAAACATATCAGATAATCTAGGAATTATAGTCCCTAGGATTCATCATATTAATTTTAGAAAAAAGAATATACACATAAGAGTCCCGTTTACAGTATTAGGAAAGAATAGGCAACAGCCTGCTGAATATGGGGTCATCAGCATAATATATATCCAATATGTCCCAAAAGAAAACAAGAAAAATGAAGAAAAAAAGAGAAAAACAGAAAAAAAGAAATGAAGAATACATTACTATTAAATTGTGTCCTTTTCCGACTGCAAGCGAGTGTCATAATCCTATACTGAAATAAATGGGAAATGCCAGACGCACCTTTTTAAATACACAGTAAGTGGTAGAAGGCACTATCAAGTCTACACACAAGAAATAAACATGGTAATGGGAAGACAATCCTTGTAATACCTTGTAAGTAAACCGGAGAAACCATAGAAGATCCAGGTGTAAAACACCGATGGAGGGGAAATAAATATCCGGTATCAAAGCGGCGTCTTACCAGTGCTACAGATGCAGCGTGACTGCTTGCGCGGCTCTTTATAGTGTCCCAGCGTGTTATCCCGAATACTTCCGGGTTGTGACTCATAAGGTGGAGGATGTAGTGGCATGAGCTGAACGGAACTGGCCGAGTGTAGCCGAAGTGCGAGAGAAGACACACAGTGCGCATGCGTCCCCGAGTTCAGTGAACAGAATGTTATTTAGACTCCATACTGGCTTGCTATGAAAAAGAGGAGAAGAAAATTAGAAAATAAGTAAGAAAAGAGCAAAAAGGTTAACAGAAAAAAATGAATGACCCATAAATATTAGAAAACGATCATTAGATCACAATTTGCAAAATGCATAATTATCTAATATAACACTTGGAACTAAATGTGGTTGTGAGTATAGTGGAGGTCCATATTTCAAATTCAAAACTATCAGGTCGACATGTCACAAAAAAGGAAGGGAAAAAATGTATAACAAATGCTCATGCAAAAGCAATCCAAGAGGTCTCAGGGAATAAGAGGACAATATTAAACAGAGAGAAATTCATGAATTTCATAATCTCTGTTAAGACCTAACGGGGAAAGGGTCTGCAAAGTGTGGATCCAAAATGACTCACGATCTTTTAGAAGATTGACCCTATTGCCGCCTCTTCTATTTAATGGAACATGATCTATAATTTGAAATTTGAGTTGAGAAATATTGTGTTTGTACTGACAGAAATGAGCAGGGATTGGAAGATGAGTCGTCCACAACGTATAGTGGACTTATGCTGGGAAATGCGGTCTCGGATATGTTGTGTAGTTTCACCCACATATCCGAGACCGCATGGACACTTAATTAAATAAACTACATATGAAGAATCACATGTAAAAAAAACACTTATGGGGTATCTGCGGCCCGAACGTGGGTGGGTAAAAGAGTCACCCTTGCTCACATTAGAACACTGTAGGCAACTTAAACACGGAAAGGTGCCGTTTCGTGGTGTGGAGAGAAACCTTTGGGTCAAATTCCTACTCAATGATCCTATATCCGCCCTAACCAGATAGTTTTTAATATTCGAACTCCTCTTATTGCAAACAAGTGGTTTATTTCTAAATTCTGGAATCTGGGGAAGGCACTCCGTAAAATGTCCCAATGTTTGAAAAGGATTTGGTTTATCCGTAATTAAACGGATGAAAAGTTCTAACAAATGGTAATCGTAGGGAGCCCACTGGTCCTGTTGATCCAGTCTGTGTCTCACTTTGTGGATCTAAAACAGAGCTTGGATAGCCTCTGTTCCTAAATTTCAAATTCATCTCCTGATGTCGAATGTCACGATTGTTAGGATTAGTAACAATCCTATCAATCCTACAGTGTTGAGATTTAGGTAAAGCCTTTTTAATATGGAAGGGGTGACAACTAGAGTATAATAACAGACTATTTCTGTCTGTCGGTTTCACATAGAGATCGGATTCAAAAGTACCCCCGTCCTGTATAGTGATTTTGGTGTCCAAAAAACTGATAGAATGGTGGCTGTATTGAATAGAAAAGGTAAGTCCTGCAACATAAGAATTTAGATCATTAAAAAGATACCACAGATTTTCTCACCTCTCTTAAATCTGTGGGTATTTTGCCCTCTGACTGTTTATAATAATAATAATAATAATAATCTTTATTTATATAGCGCCAACATATTCCGCAGCGCTTTACAGTTTAACAGTTTCAAAACACAAGTCATAGGTAACAACGTTAACAATACAATAATTAAAGCAAAATAAGCCGCCCCTGCTCGTGAGAGCTTACAATCTACAATGAGGTGGGGGAGATACAAAGTACAGGTGTGTATATACAATGGTGCATTTACAATAATGGTCCAGCCATCTTGAGGGAGTGAGGCATGGATGGAGATAGTGAATGGGCTACACACACACACACACACACTTAAACATAGAACGACTTTGGTTAGTGAATGTGATAGGCCACTCTGAACAAATGTGTTTTGAGGGAGCTCCTGAAACCATGCAAATTGTGGATAGTCCTAATTTCTTGGGGTAGAGCATTCCAGAGGATTGGCGCAGCGCGGGAGAAGTCTTGGAGTCGGGAGTGGGAGGTAGGGATTAGTGCAGAGGTTAGTCGAAAGTCGTTTGCAGAGCGCAGCAGTCGGTTAGGCCGATAGATAGAAATGAGGGAGGAGATGTAGGGGGGTGCTGCACTGTGGAGAGCTTTGTGGGTGAGAACCAGTACTTTGAATTGGATCCTATAATGAATGGGCAGCCAGTGTAAGGACTGGCGAAGAGCGGACGCGTTTATTAGTTACTATGGACGTCAACAGTCTATACACGAGTATTGGACATCAGGAGGGCATTGATTCTGTTATTAAATTCCTCTTAGATCATGCTAATTTTTCAAACAGTCAGATTATTTTTGTAGAGATCTGTTGACCTTGATACTAACGAAAAACTTTTTTCTTTTTGGAGATCAGTACTTTATTCAAAAAAGAGGGACTGCTATGGGTTCAAACATGGCACCCCCTTATGCAAACATCTTTATGGGGGATTTTGAGACCACTCATGTATATACACATCCAGATTTTGTCCGACATGTCATCTATTGGAAACGTTTCATAGATGACATTTTTTTCATTTGGACAGGAGATGTTGAAACGCTTCTTCTATTTTATAATGATCTAAATTCTTATGTTGCAGGACTTACCTTTTCTATTCAATACAGCCACCATTCTATCAGTTTTTTGGACACCAAAATCACTATACAGGACGGGGGTACTTTTGAATCCGATCTCTATGTGAAATCGACAGACAGAAATAGTCTGTTATTATACTCTAGTTGTCACCCCTCCCATATTAAAAAGGCTTTACCTAAATCTCAACACTGTGAGATTGATAGGATTGTTACTAATCCTAACAATGTGACATTCGACATCAGGAGACGAATTTGAAATTTAGGAACAGAGGCTATCCAAGCTCTGTTTTAGATCCACAAAGTGAGACACAGACTGGATCAACAGGACCAGTGGGCTCCCTACGATTACCATTTGTTAGAACTTTTCATCCGTTTAATTACCGGATAAACCAAATCCTTTTCAAACATTGGGACATTTTACGGAGTGCCTCTCCCCAGATTCCAGAATTTAGAAATAAACCACTTGTTTGCAATAAGAGGAGTTCGAATATTAAAAACTATCTGGTTAGGGCGAATATAGGATCATTGAGTAGGAATTTGACCCAAAGGTTTCTCTCCACACCACGAAACGGCACCTTTCCGTGTTTAAGTTGCCTACAGTGTTCTAATGTGAGCAAGGGTGACTCTTTTACCCACCCACGTTCGGGCCGCAGATACCCCATAAATGTTTTTTTTACATGTGATTCTTCATATGTAGTTTATTTAATTAAGTGTCCATGCGGTCTCGGATATGTGGGTGAAACTACACAACATATCCGAGACCGCATTTCCCAGCATAAGTCCACTATACGTTGTGGACGTACTCATCTTCCAATCCCTGCTCATTTCTGTCAGTACAAACACAATATTTCTCAACTCAAATTTCAAATTATAGATCATGTTCCATTAAATAGAAGAGGCGGCAATAGGGTCAATCTTCTAAAAGATCGTGAGTAATTTTGGATCCACACTTTGCAGACCCTTTCCCCGTTAGGTCTTAACAGAGATTATGAATATTCATGAATTTCTCTCTGTTTAATATTGTCCTCTTATTCCCTGAGACCTCTTGGATTGCTTTTGCATGAGCATTTGTTATACATTTTTTCCCTTCCTTTTTTGTGACATGTCGACCTGATAGTTTTGAATTTGAAATATGGACCTCCACTATACTCACAACCACATTTAGTTCCAAGTGTTATTTTAGATAATTATGCATTTTGCAAATTGTGATCTAATGATCGTTTTCTAATATTTATGGGTCATTCATTTTTTTCTGTTAACCTTTTTGCTCTTTTCCTTACTTATTTTCTAATTTTCTTCTCCTCTTTTTCATAGCAAGCCAGTATGGAGTCTAAATAACATTCTGTTCACTGAACTCGGGGACGCATGCGCACTGTGTGTCTTCTCTCGCACTTCGGCTACACTCGGCCAGTTCCGTTCAGCTCATGCGCACTACATCCTCCACCTTATGAGTCACAACCCGGAAGTATTCGGGATAACACGCTGGGACACTATAAAGAGCCGCGCAAGCAGTCACGCTGCATTCTGCAGCACTGGTAAGACGCCGCTTTGATACCGGATATTTATTTCCCCTCCATCGGTGTTTTACACCTGGATCTTCTATGGTTTCTCCGGTTTACTTACAAGGTATTACAAGGATTGTCTTCCCATTACCATGTTTATTTCTTGTGTGTAGACTTGATAGTGCCTTCTACCACTTACTGTGTATTTAAAAAGGTGCGTCTGGCATTTCCCATTTATTTCAGTATAGGATTATGACACTCTGCTTGCAGTCGGAAAAGGACACAATTTAATAGTAATGTATTCTTCATTTCTTTTTTTCTGTTTTTCTCTTTTTTTCTTCATTTTTCTTGTTTTCTTTTGGGACATATTGGATATATATTATGCTGATGACCCCATATTCAGCAGGCTGTTGCCTATTCTTTCCTAATACTGTAAACGGGACTCTTATGTGTATATTCTTTTTTCTAAAATTAATATGATGAATCCTAGGGACTATAATTCCTAGATTATCTGATATGTTTTCTACTTTAAAGTGGTTCTATTCCTCTGATATGTGTCTTTTTCTTTAAGACATTTTATTATATTATATTATACTATCTAATATGGGTTGAGGGTAATTATCATTTTCCTTCTTAATTTTCTCCATACTTTCACTTTCTTACTTTTTTCACTTACCTATATGAAGCTTGATAGATAATATATGTTACCATATTTATTTTGGTTGTTTTTTATATATAAAAATTTTTTTTTCCTGTTTTGTTTTCTAGTTACAGACATTATTCTTGATAAAGGCTAACCAGCCGAAACGTTGATACAAAAATTTGTCTGAAAAGTCCTTCATCTTTAAGATTTTTTGGTGATCAACCTGTTCATTTTTGTTCAATAAACTTTATAAAGAATCTTTCTTGTGTGCCGGAGTTATATATTTTTAACTGCATCTAACCCAGACAATAATTTTGCAACCAAATTCAGATAGACGGTTTCAAAGAAGCGCCAGGCTGGCGATAAAGGCAGATGAGATTAAGGTTGTCGGCTGCAGCTCCGGCCGGGTACCTCAAGAGAGGATCAGACATAAGTGATGATAAAGCAATCCGGTCATAAGGAGCGCGAGGGACGCAATTCAGCTGATATTACAAAGTCTTAATTTATTGATATCCACAACGCGTTTCAACGGGATAGCTTCGTCTTCCTCAGGTGGCAGTTATACATAGAATGGAGTAGGAAAGCTATATAAAGGTGGAGCAGCAAATGAAAATTAAAAGGCAATTAATCACAACACCCACATGATTAAAAAAAGCAAATATGACTGCAAAAAAGAAAAAAAAACACAGATAAATTGAATAAGAACCAACCTAAAAACTACATAAAAACAATGTACACAAGGAAAAATAAATGAAAAGAAATAACTAAATAACAAAATGCATATATTACGTGACTTTTTCTATAGTGAGGTTTAACCCATCAGGGGCCAGTGTACCAAGTTTAAAAATCCAGAAACTCTCCCTTGTTATTAGATTATTATACCGATCAGGCATATCATGTGGTATCTGGTCAATAACAGTGAGTTTTAACAAATTCAATTCTTTTGGTGCACTAGGGAGAAATGTTTTGAGAGACTGTGTAGCATGAACCCATTTCGGATATTTTGATGGTGCTTGTTGAGCCTTGCATGCATCGTCTGTATCGTCCGACCGATGTACTGCAACCCACAACCGCACTCATTAAATAAATAATGTAGCACGATTGGCAATTGACATGAGAGTTGATTTTAAAATGGTGCCTGTGGTACGAGATTGAAATTCTTGCACCCCATTCATAATAGAGACCAACATAAACACTTAGAGGTCCTACATTCAAAACAACCCGGATTAGAATTTATCCAGGTTGCAGATGAAGATAGGACTTCAGAGTTGTGTTGCTGGGGGCAACTAGATTTCGAAGAGTTCGGTTTTTCCGAAAAAACAACAATAATTTTGGGCCTAGTAGCAGTGTCTGCTAGTCAGCGGATTAACACAGCTGTTAAGCAAACTACACCACCTGTACTTTGGACACTTAATTTTTTCAAAGGAAAATCAGTGAAGAGCATCGGGGAGGCACCCCAAGGCACAGGGGCTGTGAGTGGCGGTAGGACGCCTTGCGGTGGACCGCCAAGCTCAATTCTTATAAAAGCTTTTTAACTGCAGCAGCTTTACTGGACGCTACTGGACCTGGCATTACCGCGGCTGCTGGCATGAGACTTGCCCTCCAATAGATCCTTGTAAAAGGTTTTAAAGTGTACTCATTCAAATTAGAGAGACAATTTAAATATAAATGATTAGACCTGCCTCCACCGCAGGGGGGCTCGCTCGACCCACCAGCGGACAGGCACCAGTATGGGAGAGGGGGCTGGCCGTCAGGGTCCACCGCAGCTCTGGCACAAACCCGGCGACACGCAGGTCGCACAGGCAGGAACGGACTGGCCGTGTCAGCTTGGCACTTTTTTGGTTTTAGAAGGGCATGACATGCCTTTATCTGTGTCTCCCCCTCCTTTTACTCCTCCACCTCTTTTCTTTTCGCATGACTATATGTACTTGTCACTTTTCCATGTGTTAGTTGTGTCTTGTGAGCAATTTGTCAGCTTTTGGACACCTCTGAAGTGTTTTCTATGTGTTTTCTTTGTGTTTCTATGTGTTTTTGCTTGCCTGCCATTGGTTTTAACGGTGTTCGACGAACAGTTCGACGAACAGTTCGTCGAACACATGGCTGTTCGGCGAACCGAACTCGAACACTACGGGGGTGGCTCATCACTACACACTGCGTCCACAATATATACACACACTGCGTCCACACTATATACACACACAGCGTCCACACTATAAACACACACTGTGTTCACACTATATACACACACTACGTCCACACTTTATACACACACTGCATCCACAGTATATACACACACTGCGTCCACACTATATACACACACTGCGTCCACACTATATACACACACTGCATCCACAATATATACACACACTGCGTCCACACTATATCACACACTGCATCTACACTTTATACACAACTGCATCCACAATATATACACACACTGCGTCCACACTATATACACACACTGCTCACACTAATACACAACAGCGTCCACACTATATACACACACTGCGTCCACAGTAAATTCACATACTGCGTCTACACTATATACACACACTGCGTCCACAATATATACACTGTAAGCTTTCAGGGGATTTAGCTCTAGGATCGCTGTCTGGGTAGACAGAATGGCATGAAAACAGTTCATTCAGACAGCAGTTCTGGTGCAAAACTGGCCGCAACCAGCTTTATTAAAGTCCACAGCAAACAGATCAAAACAAAGCATAAACAGAAAACCTGGGCTTGTCTAGCCTCTAATTACACTTAGATAGATGGCCCTCTCTATCCGGGACCCAGACTCTACCAGTCTGTGCCCAAAACAACACATATCACATATGTTACCAGTATGGAGCTTCACAGATACTCCTCCTTGTGTCTGAAGGCACCTTCCATGTCCAGACTTGAGAGAGATCCACTCCTATTCAGCCGCTCTTCACACGGATTCGCACTAAGACTACTCCTATGTCCGGGGTCCTTCCTGCACCCAAACTGAGATAGCTCAAACACTCTTGGAGACTGCTTCCTTGTGCCAGGACACCTCTCTGTGTCCAGGCTAAAGACAGCTCTAACACTCTTGGAGACTGCTTCCTTGTGCCAGGACACCTCTCTGTGTCCAGGCTAAAGACAGCTCTAACACTCTTGGAGACTGTTTCTTGTGCCAGGACACCTTCCTGTGTCCAGGCTAAACTAGCTCTCAGATTGTGTTTGCAGACACCTACTTCTGGTCTCCTAATTAAGACCTGAGTAGTTTCAGGCTTGTGCTGCAAGTGTGTGCTGAATGTGAGGTGTAGTGACCTTTCTCTACCACTAGGTTTACAAAGCCACACATTTCCCTTATACCTAGGTGAAATGTACACCCCATTCATCACATATTCACTCACTGTCTCACATATCCCCTCCCTCTTCTCCAGACCGGAGGGCTGGTCATCCAGACCGGAGGGCTGGTCAACAATCCAACAGAGACAGTGAACTCTGGACCAGTCATGGCCCTCATCAGCTTCATCCTCACCACTGTCATAGCCAACATCAGTTTTCTCTTCATCTGAAGCATCCGCACTACCCTGTACCCTCCCAGGCCTATACTCTCTGCGGGCCTCGGGTATCCTGCACGGTTTCATCTTGACCTTAGGGCCGGGCTCATTTTCGATATAGTGCCTGGCCAGAGAAGTACGACCCGACACATCAGAACACTTCTGCTGACTCTTCCTCAGAAACTCACGTACCTCCTGTCCCTGGTGCACTGACCATGTGTCACCAACTATCACAGAAGGTATAGGGGGTTTTTCACTTTTCTCCAGTTCCCCACTTTCAGGCTCTTCTGGCTCACTGTCAGGGCTATACCCTTCATTTTCATTCATATCCTGCTCACTGTCAGTGTCACACAATTCAGTTTCACTCCCATTCCGCTCACCGTCAGGGCTATACAATTCATTTTCATTCACATCCTGATCTGGAACTTTAGTTAACATGTCATCCACAACATTAACTGCACCATCTGGTCCCTCAAGTATGTGACTATGTGACAACCCCAGCACTATACTTCTATATAGCTCAGGTACTAGGAGCTGACTCACGACCTCTCCCTGGACTTCAGTGTCTCCACACAACAGGTCATTGTTCATGGCAGCATGAGGAAACCTCTCCTCAGAGCCAGGCTCTTGGGAAACCTCATTTAGAACAATCATATTTTCCTGGGCCGTTTCAAGAGTGGGGTCTCGCCACTGCTCACTCTCAAAATTGTCAAAGGACACAGGCAAGTCAGGGACACTCGGTTCCCGAGAACCACCATCCTCGTCTCCCAACATCACCTGCAAAGGAATTTCATCACTATCACAGTCATCATTATTATCAATATCATTATCATCATTATCATGGTCATCATCATTATCATGATCATCATCATTATCATTATCACATAAATTTAACGTCCCACCAGCATTGTGTTCCGCCCCTCGGGACTGCACACCCTCAATAGGAGCCTCATCACACTGTCCATCAAAAACATTTTTCCCCCAGAGATCCTCAGACCGGGGAAAGTCATTACCCAATATGACGGGGTGCACCAGGCTCTTCACTACCCCCACTTCATATGAAACCTCCCTGAGTTTAGGGACCAAGTCCACGGCAGTCTCTGGGTAGACTTTGGTGTCTCCATGGATGCACACCACACTCAGGTGCTTATCAGGGATGAAGTCCCTATCAATCAGGCTGTCACATACGGAAGTCATTGGACTCTCTGAGTCCAAGATGACCTGTGCTGGGCAGTCATTTACAACCACCGGGCACACTTGTGGTCCAGTCTCTTCGGCTGAGGTGGACACACACACAGGTTCTGCGCAGGGAGAGAGGGACCTGCCAACATCACGGCACATAGGCTCCCCCTCTAGTGAACAGCCGGCTGCAATTTCACGACATCTCCAACACTGTCCACCACAATCACCCTCCCATATGTCCGCTCGGGCCTCAACCCGCTTATCAGCATACCCCATGTCCCCAACAGCTGGAACGCTCTTACCGGGACAGTTCAGCGTCCGGGAACTTTGAAGTGACGACCTCTCAGACGGCTGTACCTCAGGAGGACATGCTCGGGTGTAGCGGTTCACTATCACCTTTTCAACTCCATCATCAGGTTTGCTGACTGCAGACTCCCAACTGTATCTCCAGTCACGAACTCCCCTGGCACGGGCTGTCACCGTAACACTCAGCCGGGCACGAATCTCCGCTTTCAGCTTGGCATAGTCTTGGCTGTCCTGCTGCTCAGGTCAGCATAGGCCACCTGGGGCACTCCAATCAGATAGGGTGCGACCATCATGGCCCACTCAGATAGGGGCAGATTCTCCTTCTCTGCCAGTTCCTCAAATCTAGTGAGATACACCTCCACATCATCACGAGGTGTCATCTTTTTCAGGGACCGTCTTACCGCCTTCTTTACAAGTCAGGTGCCTTCACAACATTACTCTGGGACGAGGTGCTGAGAGCTGCAATCTGCTCCAACACCCGGTTATTCTCCTGCTGCTGCTGCAGGATTTGCTGCTGGTACTGCTGCATGCACTGCTGGTGCTGCAGCTCCATGGTCCGCTGGGCCTGGACCAGGTACTCAATGAGCTCCTTCATACTGCCGGACTTATCTGTCTCAACCACGGCAGTTTTATGTTGCACATTAACTTGTGCCATTTGTTCAAACAGCGCCTCCATGCTGTCATCCATGCTGTCAGACTTCTCTGTCTTAACAACGGCAGTCTTCACTCAAGACATACACACTCTACGTCTTCTCCATAGAAAAATTCAGCTCTGCTGTGCAGACACTTTTTTTTTTGCAAAGTCTATTAGGGCTCCTGTCTCTTTAAGACTGCTCCACAGACTTTTCTTTTGCTGCTGCACATTCCACAGTCATTTTCACAACAAGTTCAGCTTTGCTGTGCATACATTTTCTCTCTGCAGACCCTATCAGAGCCACTGTCTCTCCAAGACTGCTCCAAACAGACGTTTCTGCTGACACTTTTTTTTTTTTTTTTCTGCTGCTATTTCAACAGACTTCACCTTTATTGCTGTCTCTAAGCCTCTGTGCTGCATGCACACTCCAGCACTAACTGTATCAGCCACTGCGCTGCCCGCATTCTCCACCAATTGTAAGCTTTCAGGGGATTTAGCTCTAGGATCGCTGTCTGGGTAGACAGAATGGCATGAAAACAGTTCATTCAGACAGCAGTTCTGGTGCAAAACTGGCCGCAACCAGCTTTATTAAAGTCCACAGCTAACAGATCAAAATAAAGCATAAACAGAAAACCTGGGCTTGTCTAGCCTCTAATTACACTTAGATAGATGGCCCTCTCTATCCGGGACCCAGACTCTACCAGTCTGTGCCCAAAACAACACATATCACATATGTTACCAGTATGGAGCTTCACAGATACTCCTCCTTGTGTCTGAAGGCACCTTCCATGTCCAGACTTGAGAGAGATCCACTCCTATTCAGCCGCTCTTCACACGGATTCGCACTGAGACTACTCCTATGTCCGGGGTCCTTCCTGCACCCAAACTGAGATAGCTCAAACACTCTTGGAGACTGCTTCCTTGTGCCAGGACACCTCTCTGTGTCCAGGCTAAAGACAGCTCTAACACTCTTGGAGACTGCTTCCTTGTGCCAGGACACCTCTCTGTGTCCAGGCTAAAGACAGCTCTAACACTCTTGGAGACTGTTTCTTGTGCCAGGACACCTTCCTGTGTCCAGGCTAAACTAGCTCTCAGATTGTGTTTGCAGACACCTACTTCTGGTCTCCTAATTAAGACCTGAGTAGTTTCAGGCTTGTGCTGCAAGTGTGTGCTGAATGTGAGGTGTAGTGACCTTTCTCTACCACTAGGTTTACAAAGCCACACATTTCCCTTATACCTAGGTGAAATGTACACCCCATTCATCACATATTCACTCACTGTCTCACAACACACACTGCATCCACACTATATACACACACAGCGTCCACACTGTATGCACACACTGCGTTCACACTATATACACACACTGCGTCCACAATATATACACTCACTGCGTCCACACTATATACACACACACTGCGTCCACACTATATACCAGGGGAGGGGAACCTTTTTTCTGCCAATGGCCATTTGGAATTTTATAACAGTATTCGGGGGCCATTTAAAATTATTAACTTAAACATTAGCCAACTATATTTATTCAAACATTTAAATAACTTGCTCTCCCAACATGCAGTATAGTGCAGGTGCAGCTCTCCCCACACACAGTACAGTGCAGCTCCCCCCACACATAGTATAGTTCAGCTCCCCAACACACAGTATAATGCAACTCCCCAACACACAGTATAGTGCAGGCGCAGCTCCCCAATGCACAGAATAGTGCAGCTCCCCCTAACACACAGTACAGTGCAGCTCCTCAACAGACAGTATACTGCAGGTGCTGCTCCCCCACACACAGTATAGTGCATCTCCCCAACACACTGTACAGTGCCACTCCCACCAGCACACTGTACAGTGCAGCTCCTCCAACACACAGTAGAATGCAGCTCCCCCAATACACAGTGCAGCTCCTCCAACACAGTATAGTGCAGCTCCCCCCAACACACAGTATAGTGCAGGTGCAGCTCCCCAATGCACAGTATAGTGCAGCTCCCTCACACACAGTATAGTGCAGCTCCCCACACACAGTATAGTGCAGCTCCCCTCACTCACAGTATAGTGCAGCTCCTCAACACACAGTACTGTGCAGCTCCCTCCAATACACAGTACAGTGCAGCTCCCCAACACACAGTATACTGCAGCTCCCCAACACACAGTATAGTGCAGCTCCCCCAACAAATAGCATAGTGCAGCTCCCCCACACACAGCATAGTGCAGCTCTCCCAACACACAGTTGAGTGCAGCTCCCCCTCACACAGTACAGTGCAGTTCCCCCCAACACACAGTACAGTGCAGCTCCCCCAAAACAGTATAGTTCAGCTCCCCAACACACAGTACAGTGCAGCTCCCTCCAGCACACAGTACAGTGCAGCTCCCCCAACACACAGTAGAATGCAGCTCCCCCAACACAGTATAGTGCAGCTCCCCAACACACAGTATAGTGCAGGCGCAGCTCCCCAATGCACAGTTATAGTGCAGCTCCCCCACACACAATATAGTGCAGCTCCCCCTCACTCACAGTGCAGTGAAGCTCCCCAATACACAGTACAGTGCAGCTCCCTCCAATGCACAGCACAGTGCAGCTCCCCCAACACACAGTATAGTGCAGCTCCCAACACACAGTATAGTACAGCTCCCCCCACATGCAGTATAGTGCAGCTCCCACCACACACATTATAGTGCAACCCTCCACACAGACTATAGTTCAGCTCCCCCAACACACAGTATAGTTCAGCTCCCCAAGACAGTATAGTTCAGCTCCCCCAACACACAATATAGTTCAGCTCCAAAAACTCACAGTATAGTGCAGGTGCAGCTCCCCAGTAACACGTATAATGCAGCTTCCTACACACACAGTACAGTGCAGCTCCCCAACACACAGTACAATGCAGCTCCCAACACAAAGTATTGTGCAGCTCACCCCCACACAGTATAGTGTAGCTCCCCCCACACACAGTATAGTGCAGCCCCCACACACAGTATAGTGAAGCTCCTCCAACACACAGTACAGTGCAGCTCCCTCCAGCACACAGTACAGTGCAGCTCCCTAACACACAGTAGAATGCAGCTCCCCCAACATAGTATAGTGCAGCTCCCCAACACACAGTATAGTGCAGGCGCAGCTCCCCCAATGCACAGTATAGTGCAGCTCCCTCACACACAGTATAGTGCAGCTCCCTCACACACAGTATAGTGCAGCTCCCCTCACTCACAGTATAGTGCAGCTCCTCAACACACAGTACTGTGCAGCTCCCTCCAATACACAGTACAGTGCAGCTCCCCAACACACAGTATACTGCAGCTCCCCAACACACAGTATAGTGCAGCTCCCCCAACAAATAGCATAGTGCAGCTCCCCCACACACAGCATAGTGCAGCTCTCCCAACACACAGTACAGTGCAGTTCCCCTAACACACAGTACAGTGCAGCTCCCCAACACACAGTACAGTGCAGTTCCCTCCAGCACACAGTACAGTGCAGCTCCCCCAACACACAGTAGAATGCAGCTCCCCAACACAGTATAGTGCAGCTCCCCAACACACAGTATAGTGCAGGCGCAGCTCCCCAATGCACAGTATAGTGCAGCTCCCCACACACAATATAGTGCAGCTCCCCCTCACTCACAGTACAGTGCAGCTCCCCAACACAAGTACAGTGCAGCTCCCCCAACACACAGTATAGTGCAGCTCCCAACACACAGTATAGTACAGCTCCCCCCACATGCAGTATAGTGCAGCTCCCACCACACACATTATAGTGCAACCCTCCACACAGAGTATAGTTCAGCTCTCCCAACACACAGTATAGTTCAGCTCCCCAACACAGTATAGTTCAGCTCCCCAACACACAATATAGTTCAGCTCCAAAAACTCACAGTATAGTGCAGGTGCAGCTCCCCAGTACATAGTATAATGCAGCTTCCTACACACACAGTACAGTGCAGCTCCCCCAACACACAGTAAAATGCTGCTCCCAACACAAAGTATTGTGCAACTCACCTCCACACAGTATAGTGTAGCTCCCCCCACACACAGTATAGTGCAGTCCCCCACACACAGTATAGTGAAGCTCCTCCAACACAGTATAGTGAAGCTCCCCCAACACACATTATAGTCCAAGCGCAGCTCCCCAATGCACAGTATAGTGCAGCCCCCCACCCACACAGTATAGTGCAGCTCCCCAACACACAGTATAGTGCTGCTCCCCCCAAGACCTGGGGGCAGTGTTGGACTGGGTTGCTGAGAGCCCACCTGTAACCACTCCAGGGCCCCACTTTTCACCTACATGCAAATGTGACATTATCCTCAATCACAAATTTATATAACAATGAACCGGGTAGATTGTTACATGAATAATATTCCACCTTTGTCTGTGCATAGTGACTCATGCATATTGTGACAAGTTCTTCTCCTAAAAGCGGGGGTGGCCCACTCCTGCACAGGGATCCAACAGAGGGTTCTCCTGTTTTCCTGTGGGCCAGTCCAAGCCTGTGTATATAAGAGGGTGGTGGCCAACTCTTCCACAGGGGCCCACCAGAGGATTCTCCTGTTCTACTGTGGGCCAGTCCAAACCTGTGTGTATAAGAGGGTGGTGTCCCACTCTTGCACAGTAGTCCATCAGAGGATTCTCCTGCTCCACTGTGGGCCAGTCCAAGCCTGCCTGGGGGAACAATGATTGAGTAGGGGGTACCTAACATAAGTAGATTAATAGAATAGGGGACACTTGTCACAGGCACATTGATAAACACTGGTCTATATAAGAGAGACAGGTCTGCAAAACAAACAGTAGTTAATCTGTATACATAAAAAGAATTCATTGATAAAGTATCCAACGAATTTCACTGTAAGCCACACAGGAAAAGCAAACTTGTGTGTCCTCATGGCATCTTCCCATCACATCTGGGCAGGGGTTGCAATAATTCACAAGGCTAAAGCTGACAAATCCCTTTGTAATCCATACAGATGAAGCAGATAGTCCCCTTTGTAATCCATGCAAGTTGGGCACATAAATCCCCTTTAATGCACACTGGTAAAATAACAAACTAATTCTATCATAATCCGCACAGGAATGGGAAAGTGGTATGAACCCAATTCAATTCACAAGAAAAAAAGAAAAAGGAAAACTTCATTTCGCAAGCGGCTTTAAAGCCTCATTCACACATCAGCATTTTGCATCTGAGTTTTATGCCAAAACCAGGCGTGGAACAGAGATAAATTGTAATTGACTCCTGTTCTGTGTTTTGGAGATGCTACCTGGTTTTGGCGTACAAATACCGATAAAATATTGATCAAAAATACTGATGCGTGAATTATGTAAACTTTTGGTTTGTGTATGCATGAGGCAATGGGGAGAAAACATCATATGTTATGTAACTACAAGTGCTTCTCACTAAATTAGAATATCATCAAAAAGTTCATTTATTTCAGTTCTTCAATGCAAAAAGTGAAACTCCTATATTCTATAGAGTCATTACACACAGAGTGATCTATTTCAAGTGTTTATTTCTGTTAATGTTGATGACTATGGCTTACAGCCAATGAAAACCCAAACATGATTATCTCAGTAAATTAGAATACTTTTATGGTGAGGACACAGGGGTGGTTTTCTTCTGATGACTATTCCATGAAGGCCATATTTGTGCAAGTGTCTCTGAACAGTAGAAGAACCAATGGCTGCTGTTTTTTGACACAAGTTTATAGGAGGCTGGGAAGTTTGCATCACCTGACCTTTCCTAATGATGATAGTGAACAAGCCATAACCCTAACAGGCTAATTAATGTCTGAAACCTTGGTCAAAGTTGTCTGAAAGCACACAAATCTCCAAGGGTGCACAAGCTTTTGCAACGGCTAATTTTCCTTTTTGTAATTTTAATATAAAAATTACTATACACATATATAGAATTTTGCATAAATACAAAGGAAATTTTCAACTTTAACTTGTGCCTTTAGAGATCATTTATCTTAAACTTGTTAACTGTTCACAATAACTGTAATTTTGACCAGGTGCCCAAACTTTATACATGCCACTGTAAATCTCCATATGAACTTGATTTACATGAAACTCTAGGGATCATCACTATAATGAGCGATCAATTACTCTGACTTCATATGGCCTTTTTCAAACGTTGCAGAAAACTCTGTCCATTGCCCAAATGCCTCCATCGCCTTATAGAATCTTACACTAGAGGTTCTGTCGAATCACTATTATATTTACATGGAACCGGTAGCGTCACGTAGAGCACGATAAATGTGCGCCAAGCCTTCTGTGATCTTTGAAGCAATGAACGAATCAACAGCAGTGAAAAATTATTTTATTTATTTTTAGCCGTTCCTCGTGCGTATAAGTTGACTAGGCGACTTTATCTTCGTTGTGCATTACAGCGATACCAGATTTACTACCGGTTTTTATTTTTGCTTTTTATGCAAAATAACGTTGTTGCATCTCCCTATTTTGAGAGCTCAAATGTATCATATATCTAAGTATGCTAGGCCTTGTTTTGCAGGTCAAGTTGACGTTTTATGTAACATTTTGGGCACAAGACATTTTATTGCTTCTATCTGATATTGGAGTCAGAATGAACTAAATCAGCAATTAATTTTGTTTTTTTATTTTCTGCTATTTACCTGTGTAAAATTAATAAGCATTTTATCTTTGTCAGTACGTTTACAGCGATACCACATTATTACATTTTTTATGCATTTGTGCTTTACACAATAAAAACTATTTTGGTATGAAAAATAATTGTTTTTGCATCACTTATCGAGAGCTTAAACTTTTTTACTTTTCGCTGACAAAGCTGTATTTGTGGCTGATTTTTGCAGGACAAAATGGCCTTTTCAGCTATATTATTTTTCTTTCCTTTCGACTGATCGCATTTTATTCCACTTTTTGTTCGTCGGTATGATGAAAAAGCATAGTTTTTTGACACATTTTCCATTTTTTGGTGTTCACTGAATGGATTACTAGTTTTATAGGTGGGGTCATTCTGGATGCGGCGATACCAAATATTTATTGGTATAATATTTTTTCAGTCTTTTCTTTATTTTATAATTTTTTTAAGAAAAACATTTTTCAATTTTGTTTTTGTTTTAACTTTTCTTACTTAATGCCTCTATGGTACTTTAACGTTTATTAGTCTGATCGCTGGTACAATGCATTACACCTTTCAGTGCTGCACTGACAAAAGCCTCAATAACACAAAATCCCAATCGCAGAATATATACAGCTGGCAGTCAAAGGAACATATCCAGACCACCCATAAGCATTAGGCTGGAGTCACACTGGCGACAAAAATGGACGACTGCAATGCGATGAAATATCGCATTGCAGTCAGACCAATGTTAATCTATGGAGCAGCTCCCTGCATCCGATTTTTTCTCGGCCGTATTCCTCGGACCGATTATCGGTCGACAATCGCCAATGCAAGTCTATGGGAGCGATAAAAAATCTGATTACAAACGGACCACACGTGTGACTTGCGATAAAATCGCATCGGTGTCCTTTAGAAAAGCCTGCAATTCATCCCCGGCTATACTGTAAAAGCACGCTGACAGCTTTAATAAAGAATAGAAAGAATACATATACACACATAGAATACATATATAAATATATATATACATGTCATTGTGACATATATATACATATATATATATATAGTTCATACACTTCTACATAGTATAATAGCCGCTAATTCAATTGCCGGCTTTCGTTAAATTACAGTACCTGACATGAAATGACACATGGTTTACACACAGTTAACCATGTCATTTCATGTAGTTTGATATATGTTTTTCACTAACAATTACATGAGTGTATATGTGCAAAATTTCATACATATAGGGGTTAATTAAATGTGTAAATTCGTTGAAAAAAATGCGTGGGCTCCCGCGGTATTTTCTCCACCAGAGAAAGCCAGCGAGTGGGGGCAGATAACAATAGCCTAGGGAGGGTGAATTTATTTTGTGCCCCCCCCCTGTCTACTAACATCTGCCCCCAGCCACCCCAGAAAAGGCAAATCTATAATTAGATGCGCCCTTTCTGGCACTTAGCCCGTCTATTCCCATTGCCCTGTAGGGGAGGCTAATGGGTTAATAATGGGTTAAAGCCACCTTGCTATTGGAAGGTGACTTTAAGCCAGGTTAATAATTGAGAGTTGTCAATTAGACAACTATCAATTATTAATCCTATTGTATGAAATTAAAAAAAAACACGAAACATTAATTAAAAATCATTTTAATGTAATAAATACACAGTTTTTGACCATCTTTTATTGTACTGGTATTCCTTCGATTCCCTTGTTCTCTTGTAATAAAAAAAATAATAAAACAACATTATTCTTACCTATCTGGCGCTCAGTCAGGTCCAACGCTGTAATCCTTCACAAAGGGTTAACATGTTTACTGCGTGGACCGGAGCTAATGCTGTCAGCCTCGCAGTAAACCCCCGTATGAATGAGTCCCTCTCCCCGGCTGACAGGAGAGGAAATGATTAGCTGGCAAGCTTAATTGATTGTTTCCCAGGCTAATCAGTTCACTTCAGGTCAGCCAGGGACTCCCTCTGACATCACTGATGCTGTGCGGTGTCCCCGGCTGTCCTGAACTGATTAGCCTGGAAAACAATCAATTAAGCTTCCCAGCTAATCACTTCCTTTCCTGTCAGCCGGGAGAGGAACTCATTCATACGGGGGTTTACTGCGAAGCTGGCAGCATTAGCTCCGGTCCACGCAGTAAAGATATTAACCCTTTGTGAAGGATTACAGCGTTGTACCTGACTGAGCGCCAAATAGGTAAGAATAATGTTGTTTTATTTATTTTTTTTATTACAGGAGAACAAAGGAATCGAAGGAATACCAGTACAATAAAAGATGGTCAAAAACTGTGTGTTTATTTTACTAAAATGATTTTTAATTAATGTGTGCGTGTTTTTTTTTTAAAAATTTCATACAATAGGATTATTGATAGTTGTCTAATTGACAACTCTCAGTTATTAACCTTGCTTAAAGTCACCTTCCAATAACAAGGTGGCTTTAACCCATTATTAACCCATTAGCCACCGCTACACGGCAATGGGAATAGACGGGCTAAGTGCCAGAAAGGGCGCATCTAATTATAGATTTGCCTTTTCTGGGGTGACTGGGGGCAGATGTTAGTAGCCAGGGGGGGCACAAAATAAATGCACCCTCCCTAGGCTTATATTATCTGCCCCCACTCGCTGGCTTTGCCTATCTGGTGGAGAAAATACAGCGGGAGCCCATTTTTTTTTCAACGAATTTACACATTTAATTAACCCCTACATGTATAAAATTTTGCACACATACACTTATGTAATTGTTAGTGAAAACCATATATCAAACTACATGAAAGGACATGGTTAACTGTATGTAAACCATGTGTCATTTCATGTCGGGTTCTGTAATTTTACAAAAGCCGGCAATTGAATTAGCGGCTATTATACTATGTAGAAGTGTATGAACTATAAATATATGTATATAAATGTCTCAATGACACATATATATATATGTATATATATATATATATATTCTATATGTATATATCCATTCTTTCTTTTGTGATTTAAAAGCTATCATTTGGATTCATTATATGTCGGTTTTGCTAGCCACCGACAAAATCTCGCCTGACGGATATCAAACGGATGTCAAACGTACGCTCAGATGTGACAAAATCGCATCCTCGCATTCAAATCGGATGACAGACGGATCAATGTTCAGGAAACATTTCTGCTATTATCGGCAGTCTAAAACGGTCCGATTTTTTAGACGGGGTGTGTGACTCTAGCCTTAGCCATAGGAAAACTCCAGCAACTATGAAACAAGTAGAAGAAGAAATAAGTCTATATCCTAGAATGAGTATTTTCTTAAAATCCAATCATTATTTTAATATTACATACAGTCATGGCCAAAAGTTTTGAGAATGACACAAATATTATATTTTCACATGATCTGCTGCCCTCTGGTTTTTATGTGTGTTTGACAGATGTTTTTATCACAGACAGAAATATAATAATTGCAAACATATGAGTAACAAAAGCTTATATTGACAGTTAGAATGAGTTAATGCAGCAAGTCAATATTTGCAGTGTTGACCCTTCTTCTTCAGAACCTCTGCAATTCTCCCTGGCATGCTCTCAATCAACTTCTGGACCAAATCCTGACTGATAGCAGTCCATTCTTGCACAATCAATGCTTTCATTTTGTCAGAATTTTTAGGTTTTTGTTTGTCCACCCGTCTCTTGATGATTGACCACAAGTTCTCAATGGGATTAAGATCTGGGGAGTTTCCAGGCCATGGACCCAAAATCTCTATGTTTTGTTCCCTGAGCCATTTAGTTATCACCTTTGCTTTATGGCAAGGTGCTCCATCATGCTGGAAAAGGCATTGTTGATCGCCAAACTGCTCTTGGAGGGTTGGGAGAAGTTGCTCTTGGAGGACATTCTGGTACTATTCTTTATTCATGGCTGTGTTTTTAGGCAAGACTGTGAGAGAGCCGATTCCCTTGGCTGAGAAGCAACCCCACACATGAATGGTTTCAGGATGCTTAACAGTTGGCATGAGACAAGACTGGTGGTAGCGCTCACCTTGTCTTCTCCGAATGAGGCGTTTTCCTGATGTCCCAAACAATCGAAAAGGGGATTCATCAGAGAAAATAACTTTACCCCAGTCCTCAGCAGTCCACTGCCTGTACCTTTTGCAGAATATCAGTCTGTCCATGATGTTTTTTCTGGAGAGAAGTGGCTTCTTTGCTGCCCTCCTTGAGACCAGGCCTTGCTCCAAGAGTCTCCGCCTCACAGTGCGTGCAGATGCACTCACACCTGCCTGCTGCCATTCCTGAGCAAGCTCTGCACTGCTGGTAGTCCGATCCCGCAGCTGAAACACTTTTAAGAGACGGTCCTGGCACTTGCTGGTCTTTCTTGGGCGCCCTGGAGCCTTTTTGGCAACAATGGAACATCTCTCCTTGAAGTTCTTGATGATGCGATAGATTGTTGACTGAGGTGCAATCTTTCTAGCTGCGATACTCTTCCCTGTTAGGCCATTTTTGTGCATTGCAATGATGACTGCACGTGTTTCTTTAGGGATAACCATGGTTAACAGAAGAGAAACAATGATGCCAAGCACCAGCCTCCTTTTAAAGTATCCAGTGGTGTCATTCTTACTTAATCATGACAGATTGATCTCCAGCCATGTCCTCATCAACACCCATACCTGTGTTAATGGAGCAATCACTGAAAAGAGGTTAGCTGGTCCTTTTAAGGCAGGGCTGCAATGATGTTGAAATGTGTTTTGGGGATAAAGTTCATTTTCTAGCCAAATATTGACTTTGTAAGTAATTGCTGTTAAGCTGATCACTCTTTATAACATTCTGGAGTATATGCAAATTGCCATTAGAAAAAGTGAAGCAGTAGACTTTGTAAAAATTAATATTTGTGTCATTCTCAAAACTTTTGGCCATGACTGTACATCACATACAAAAAGTATAATGGACAAAAGTATATACAACACATAATATGGCAGAGTGTCAGCAATAAGACCAAGGTGCAACACTAGTGCAGCGCTAATAACAGCAGGGAGACAGTGTATACATGGTAAGTATAATTAAATTGTATTCAAAGGGCCCCAGACATCCATACTGGCAGAGGTATAGAGTCCCCTAGTGAGGTGTAACATCCACAAACATTCCCTCGCCAGTCAGTCAGTAGGTCATAACCACATCGTTAGTCCTTACCCATAGCTGTCAGGAGAGCCGCTCTCTATGCCCCGACGTGCGTTTCCCATGGGCTTCTTCCGGTGGCTGTTGCGCAACAGCACCCGGAAGAAGCTCACGCGTAACGTGCGTTGGGGCATATTGTGCGGCTCTCCTGACAGCTATGGGTAAGGACAAGTGTTGAGCGATACTGCCTGATATCCAGAAATATCAGATCGGATTGGATCGGCCCGATACTCAAAAAGTATCGGGTATCGCCGATCCGATACCGGAAACCCAATGCAAGTCAATGGGACAGAAATATCGTAATTAAAAAAAACCCTTTCTTTCCTTGTAAACACTACAGTCATGGCCAAAAGTTTTGAGAATGACACAAATATTAATTTTTACAAAGTCTACTGCTTCACTTTTTCTAATGGCAATTCGCATATACTCCAGAATGTTATAAAGAGTGATCAGCTTAACAGCAATTACTTGCAAAGTCAATATTTGGCTAGAAAATGAACTTTTTCCCCCAAAACACATTTCAACATCATTGCAGCCTTGCCTTAAAAGGACCAGCTAACCTCTTTTCAGTGATTGCTCCATTAACACAGGTGTGGGTGTTGATGAGGACATGGCTGGAGATCAATCTGTCATGATTAAGTAAGAATGACACCACTGGACACTTTAAAAGGAGGCTGGTGCTTGGCATCATTGTTTCTCTTCTGTTAACCATGGTTATCTCTAAAGAAACACGTGCAGTCATCATTGCAATGCACAAAAATGGCCTAACAGGGAAGAGTATCGCAGCTAGAAAGATTGCACCTCAGTCAACAATCTATCGCATCATCAAGAACTTCAAGAAGAGAGGTTCCATTGTTGCCAAAAAGGCTTCAGGGCGCCCAAGAAAGACCAGCAAGCGCCAGGACCGTCTCTTAAAAGTGTTTCAGCTGCGGGATCGGGCTACCAGCAGTGCAGAGCTTGCTCAGGAATGGCAGCAGGTAGGTGTGAGTGCATCTGCACGCACTGTGAGGCGGAGACTTTTGGAGCAAGGCCTGGTCTCAAGGAGGGCAGCAAAGAAGCCACTTCTCTCCAGAAAAAACATCATGGACAGACTGATATTCTGCAAAAGGTACAGGCAGTGGACTGCTGAGGACTGGGGTAAAGTTATTTTCTCTGATGAACCCCCTTTTCGATTGTTTGGGACATCAGGAAAACGCCTCATTCAGAGAAGACAAGGTGAGCGCTACCACCAGTCTTGTCTCATGCCAACTGTTAAGCATCCTGAAACCATTCATGTGTGGGGTTGCTTCTCAGCCAAGGGAATCGGCTCTCTCACAGTCTTGCCTAAAAACACAGCCATGAATAAAGAATGGTAACAGAATGTCCTCCAAGAGCAACTTCTCCCAACCCTCCAAGAGCAGTTTGGCGATCAACAATGCCTTTTCCAGCATGATGGAGCACCTTGCCATAAAGCAAAGGTGATAACTAAATGGCTCAGGGAACAAAACATAGAGATTTTGGGTCCATGGTCTGGAAACTCCCCAGATCTTAATCCCATTGAGAACTTGTGGTCAATCATCAAGAGACGAGTGGACAAACAAAAACCTAAAAATTCTGACAAAATAAAAGCATTGATTGTGCAAGAATGGACTGCTATCAGTCAGGATTTGGTCCAGAAGTTGATTGAGAGCATGCCAGGGAGAATTGCAGAGGTCCTGAAGAAGAAGGGTCAACACTGCAAATATTGACTTGCTGCATTAACTCATTCTAACTGTCAATATAAGCTTTTGTTACTCATATGTTTGCAATTATTATATTTCTGTCTGTGATAAAAACATCTGTCAAACACACATAAAAACCAGAGGGCAGCAGATCATGTGAAAATATATTTGTGTCATTCTCAAAACTTTTGGCCATGACTGTAGATATACACACATAGAATACATATATACATACATGTCATTGTGACATATATATACATATATTTATAGTTCATACACTTCTACTTAGTAAAATAGCCTCTGATTCAATTGCTGGGCAATGCTGGCTTTTGTGAAATTACAGAAGCACCCGACATGAAATGACACATGGTTTACATAGAGTTAACCATGTCTTTTCATGTAGTTTGATATATGGTTTTCACTAACAATTACATGAGTGTATGTGTGCAAAATTTCACACATGTAGGGGTTAAATAAAGGTGTAAATTCGGTGTAAAAAAAACACATTTTTTTGCTATGAATTTACACCTTTAATTAACCCCTACATGTCTGAAATTTTGCACACATACACTCATGTAATTGTTAGTGAAAACCATATATCAAACTACATGAAATGACATGGTTAACTGTTGTGAATATTGCTGGAGGCGGCTTCTGAGCTGGGGCTCCCTCCGGTGGTTGAGGGTAATGAACTGATTAATGAATGGCCTTCAGCTGGTGCTGAATGGTAGGATATAAGTGGCCTGAATTCCCAGCAGCCTTGCCGGTTATCAATTGTTCCTTCTGGTCTTGCTTGAAGCACTGCTAGTTTCCTGCTCTCCTTCAGATAAGTGTTTGCTGTTTTTTTTCTCTCTGTTTGATTTTGTCTGCTGTTTTGCTGCCTGCAGTGGACTGCAGCCTGTCCCCTTTTGGGGTCTGGCACTGCAATTGTGCTCCGTTTGTGTCTGCACTTTTGCTTTGCTCTTCTGTTACTTTTTATTTGCTGAATAGCGTTTTGTTACACAGAGATCTGATTTAGGTGGATGAGATCGTGTGATCTCAGGTTTTTTGGCAATCAGAAGTATTGGTATTTTTGTTAGGGTTTTGTTGGATTACAGTCAGAATTCTTTCCTGTACTTTTCTGTCTAGACAGATTGGGCTCCAGCGTTTGCTCATTCTATTTTCTGTCTGTGTCCGTGCTTTCTTCTTGTCTAACCGCCATTACATGTTTGGGGGTTTCCTATTTTCTTTGGGGATCTGCTCCGGGGCAGATAGCTTTCATCTTTTTGCCTTTGGCTGAGTTTGCTCTTAATAATAGAGCAGCTCTGCCACTTTGATGTCTCCACTTTTCTGCAATTCCGGGTTTCACCCTCGATTTTCTTCAGGACAGGTGGAGGCTTCTGTCTGTCCGGGGCTTGACTCTATTGTGCAGCGTATGCAGCAGATTTGGGACCAGGTGGTGGAGAGATTGTCTCTCTCTCAGGAGAAGGCCCAGCGGTTTGCCAACCGGCATAGGACTGATGGTCCTCGTTTTAAAGTGGGGGACTTGGTTTGGTTGTCCTCAAGGAATATCCCTATGAAGGTTGCATCTCCAAAATTTAAGCCAAGGTTCATTGGACCTTATAAGATCATGGAAATTATTAATCCGGTTTCCTTCCGTTTGCTTCTTCCAGGGACATTTAAGATCCATAACGTGTTCCACAAATCCTTATTGAAGAGGTTTGTCGAACTAGTGGTTCCTATGGCTGCACCTCCCGACCCTGTTTTGGTTGAGGGCAATTTGGAGTATGTGGTTGAGAAGATATTGGATTCTCATTTTGCTAGACGGAAACTCCAGTATTTGGTTAAGTGGAGAGATTATGGTCAGGAGGACAATTCTTGGGTGTTTGCTTCAGACATTCATGCTGGGAGACTTATCCGTGCCTATCATCGAGCCCATCCTGATCGGCCTGGTTGCGCAGGTGAGGGTTCGGTGACCCCGCCTCAAGGGGGGGTACTGTTGTGAATATGCTGGAGGCGGCTTCTGAGCTGGGGCTACCTCCGGTGGTTGCTGAGGGTAATGAACTGATTAATGAATGGCCTTCAGCTGGCACTGAATGGTAGGATATAAGTGGCCTGAGTTCCCAGCAGCCTTGCCGGTTATCAATTGTTCCTTCTGGTCTTGCTTGAAGCACTGCTAGTTTCCTGCTCTCCTTCATATAAGTGTTTGCTGTTTTTTTTCTCTCTGTTTGATTTTGTCTGCTGTTTTGCTGCCTGCAGTGGACTGCAGCCTGTCCCCTTTTGGGGGTCTGGCACTGCAATTGTGCTCCGTTTGTGTCTGCACTTTTGCTTTGCTCTTTTGTTACTTTTTATTTGCTGAATAGCGTGTTGTTACAACAGAGATCTGATTTAGGTGGATGAGATCGTGTGATCTCAGGTTTTTTGGCAATCAGAAGTGTTGGTATTTTTGTTAAGGTTTTATTGGATTGCCGTCAGAATTCTGTACTGTACTTTTCTGTCTAGACAGATTGGGCCCCAGCGTTTCCGCATTCTATTTTCTGTCTGTGTCCGTGCTTTCTTCTTGTCTAACCGCCATTACATGTTTGGGGGTTTCCTATTTTCTTTGGGGATCTGCTCCGGGGCAGATAGCTTTCATCTTTCTGCCTTTAGGTGTAGTTATCTCTCAGGCTGTGACGAGGCGTCTAGGATCAACGTAGGAACGCTCCACGGCTACCTCCAATTGTGTGGTTAGTTCAGGTTACTGCAATCCAATAGGTTCCAGCCTCTCTGGTGTATTACCGCTTTTGCTATTTTTTGCTATTTCTCCTCAGTTACCGAAACATAACAGTTAACTCTATGTAAACCATGTGTCATTTCATGTTGGGTCTGTAATTTCACAAAAGCCGGCAATTGAATTAGCGGCTATTATACTATGTAGAAGTGTATGTACTATAAATATATATATAATATATATGTGTGTCACAAATTCAATGACGTGTATATACAGTACAGACCAAAAGTTTGGACACACCTTCACATTCAAAGATTTTTCTGTATTTTCATGACTATGAAAATTGTAGAATCACACTGAAGGCATCAAAACTATGAATTAACACATGTGGAATTATACATTACACTTTACAAAAAAGTGTGAAACAACTGAAAATATCTCTTATATTCTAGGTTCTTCAAAGTAACCACCTTTTGCATTGATTACTGCTTTGCACGCAGAAAAGGTGAAAGGATGGACTCTACATGCCTAGTTCCCACCGTGAAGCATGGAGGAGGTGGTGTGATGGTGTGGGGGTGCTTTGCTGGTGACACTGTTGGGGATTTATTCAAAATTGAAGCGGTGAGTGGTCCAGCTCACCCCAATCCATCTCGATTGGGTTCAGGTCTGGTGACTGTGGAGGCCAGGTCATCTGGCGTAGCACCCCAACACTCTCCTTCTTGGTCAAGTAGCCCTTACACAGCCTGGAGGTGTGTTTGGGGTCATTGTCCTGTTGAAAAATAAATGATGGTCCAACTAAACGCAAACCGGATGGAATAGCATGCTGCTGCAAGATGCTGTGGTAGCCATGCTGGTTCACTATGCCTTCAATTTTGAATAAATCCCCAACAGTGTCACCAGCAAAGCACCCCCACACCATCACACCTCCTCCTCCATGCTTCACGGTGGGAACCAGGCATGTAGAGTCCATCCGTTCACCTTTTCTGCGTGCAAAGCAGTAATCAAAGCAAAAGGTGGCTACTTTGAAGAACCTAGAATATAAGACATATTTTCAGTTGTTTCACACTTTTTTGTAAAGTGTAATGTATAATTCCACATGTGTTAATTCATAGTTTTGATGCCTTCAGTGTGATTCTACAATTTTCATAGTCATGAAAATACAGAAAAATCTTTGAATGAGAAGGTGTGTCCAAACTTTTGGTCTGTACTGTATATATATATATATATGAGGTGTAAAATTGTGGGAAAAAAATGCGTGGGCTCCCGCCCTATTTTCTCAACCAGACAGACAAAGCCAGCGAGTGGGGGCAGATAATAATAGCCCAGAGAGGGACCATTATTTTTGCCCCCCCCCGGCTACTAACATCTGCCCCCAGACACACCAGAAAAGGCAAATCTATAAGTATTAATAAAAAAAAAAAAAAAAAAATTACCCTGCGCTTCACAATAAATGGTGATACACATAAAGTAAATAAATGACCAGTACCTTACTGAATAGAGGCCTTCCGATGTTGAAAGGTCCTGTGGCTGTAGAAAAGATGATGTCTGTCGTATTTCTCTGTTCTTCCTTGTTAATCCTTTTGGTTCAGATTGTAAAATATAAGAGTCTTTTAACATAAGTCCAGATAACAATCCAAAGGGTTAATTGATCAGACCACAAGGGTACCGTCCCGGCCGGTGGCAGCACACCTTGCGATATTGTGTCTGAGAGAATGGAGCCGTGAAGGTGCAGCTTGGCTGCAGGACCTTCCGTGATATCACTGGCATGTGATAGAAATCACGTGACCAGCTACAATCTGCACACAAGACCACTTCCTACGCGTTTCAAAATTCACTGATCACCGTTCAGGACAAGTTTGCTTTTCAAATGCAAGTTGGCTCCAAAGTTTCTTTAATGTCTCAAGGGGGATTCATCAAAGTGTTTTATCGCTTGAAAACTTTGTAAAGTTGCAACATTTTTACATAACACGGTGTTGCATAAAGCTTTTGCGACTTTTGGCGTTTTTGCATGATCTTCATGAAGCTCTTCTGTAATGGGCAGAGCTGTGGAGGAACCAGGGCAATGGCTACTTGTCAAATTTAGCAAAATTATCCATGTTTTGCACTCAAGAAATGTTACTCCTGACTGGAGTAACATTTCTTTCAAGACCCACGGAGGCGCTCAGCATAGAGAAGACGCACAGAATTCATTAAGTGGCATGTGTCTCCTAATGAATTTGGCATGTTTTATTCCTGCACAGCTGTCATTAAGACGAGCATACGAAACACCAGTCTCAATGAATCAGGGTCTTGGAGTTTTACTGAACTTTCCAAGACATTAAAGGGGAATTCTCAAGATTTTAATATGGCCCCTATCGTGAGAACTGGGGCTTTGAAGAGCTCTGTGCGAATGGAGCAGATGTTGATCAAGTGACTCTGCCACTCCATTCATTCTTTTGGAAGTACCAAAGACCAACCAAGCGTAGTGCTCCGCTGTCTCAGCCACTTGATTTGACCTCCGCTCAATTTACACTTCTAAGCTGTTCTCTCAATCTGTGAGGACCCCAGTGGTCAGATCCCCAGCGATCGGGAAGTTATCCCCTATACTATGCATTGGGGATTACTTTCAAACTTGAGATTACACTTTTAAAGAAACTAATAAAGAACTGAAAACATGTTTCCATGAACAGATCCTTAGTGTTGATCCAGCGATATCACTACCGTAATTGTCGCTACACAATTTGTGCAACAAATGTAAAAATAAAGCCACCCACAATAAAGGCGGGCTCCTGGATCCTCTACGGACACTTCACTGTTATTGTTTTTTTATTGCTTTATATAACCTAATTCTTCAAGATTATAATACATTGTACAAAACCTTACGCCCCTTAGTGTAACCTGGAACAATTTTGTAACATTACTGTCATCATTTGCCTTAATTTTTGTTTATTGTAAATAGTTTGTTCAGTTCCCGGAATCCCCTTTTAAATAAAGAAGTCCCCCTGTAGCATAAAATAACAAATACTCATCTCCAGAACTAGTAACATTGCAGTGATAACAGCCCTGTGTCTCCCGATCCTCGTGTGACATTGCCGTGCCACATGAGCCTTACAGCTAATATATTGGGCTGCCGTGATTTCTCTTCTTTCTGATGAACCTCAGACAAGCGGAAGTTGTGAGAGTGCAACAGCCCAGTAGTGGTTGATGAATGGCTGCAACGCTCATGTTGCATAGCAATGTCACTAGAAACCCCGGCAGACCCTCGGGACAACAGTGCAGGAAGGATGGGAGGACAGTATCTGCTTTTCTTTATTTCACAAGAAAAACTACTTCATTGAAAGCACCACTCCTACTTCGGCTACCCTGCCTACACTGCTGTTCCTCATCCTAGCGAGGGACCTCAGGAATTCCAGGTGACTGTGAATGGCGTCCAAGTGCTGGGACTTCGGGACTCAGGGAGTTTATTGACCCTTGGTAAGGGCCACACTTGCACATGTGTTAGTCCATGGGTGGGGGTAAGGTGTACCCATGGAGATGCCAAAAACTATTCCATGGCTCAGTTGGACATACGCATAGGTTGTGGTGTGTTCTGGGACTTATGGGCTGAAGCTGTAGCACCCAACAGTCCAGTATGTCGCAAGGAGTCGGCTATGATAACAAGGTCACACGATGTAAATAGTGATGAGCGAGTATGCTTGTTGCTGGGCTTTTCCGAAGTATGCTCAGGTGTTTTCTGAGTATTTGGGCGTGCTCGGAGATTTAGTTTTTGTCGCCGCAGCTGCATGATTTGTGGCTGCTAGACAGCCTGAATACATGTGGGGATTTCCTAACAGGCAATCCCCACATGTATTCAGGCTGTCTAGCAGCCACAAATCATGCAGCTGCGGAGATAAAAACTAAATCTACGAGCACTTCC